>DWME01007495.1:0-12575 GCA_018244795.1 Parelbella ahira ahira
CAATATCTATTTGCGATCGGTGGGAACTCTTGAAGAACATATCGAATGGGTTTGACTCTATTAGGGCTTTTCGAATAAACATACGTGAGGTAAGTTGGGATTTATTTAATCATGTTTATTTGTTATAGATAACCACCATGACAAACATTTCATTGAGAATATCACTTGCATAATGATTAAAACTAATTGGTGCCTTTATTATCGGTAAACACAGGTTGTAATAATAGTAATATCTAGGGACGCCCCGACACGCGGCCATCTGATCCCAAAGTAAGCACCGAGAGAGCTTGTGTTATGGTAACCAGACGGCTCGTAAAATATTTAATATTTAAATACGGCACTCAGGATCACTAACCAACGGACTAACAATTTAAACAAAACAGCATAAATATACATATATGGGATATATCAAACGTCCTAAGTAAAATGACTTAGTAGAGATATTTCAATGTTCAACAGAATATTTCAAATTCATATGTTCATTCATATGTTATATAAAACTCACGTAACGTTTAATATCTAGAAATAAAATTGTACAAAAAAAAATATCGTCTAATTATGTATATTTGTAGCCCCAAAACTCGTAACTATAAAAACATGTGCAGATTACTTGTACTCGTACCTGCAAATAATCCTATCATCAGCACGTAAGACGACTTCCTACTGCGAACTCGGCTAACGCTAATCACTTCCGAGCAAACATCTCACTTGTTCAAGTGAGTTAATGCGCAAGAACGGCGCATGACCGCTTCTTACGTAACGATACGTTTCGTGTAGATAAATAATGCTTTTCTTCGTTACGGTACCTTTGTTTCTAAATAATTCTCTCTAGATAAGGCGTTTGTCTTTTGGAGATCTAGGATTCAATTCCTGGTACGCGTATCTGATTCGACTGAAATTGATAATTTATATCATTATCAGTGTTTGGATGTCCACTGCTGGATTCAACCTTCCCTAATCGGCGCCAAACCTTCCGGCCTTCAAAATTCAGCAGTTTCATACTGAATATTTTGAAGTCGTAAGCATTTCTAAGATTAAATATCATAAATTGTAACGGTGAAGTAAAACAGTTCGTTGAGCCCTACCTACCGACTTACATAGTTGCTATAAGCTTAAAAGAGAACATTAATGCATCGCTGGAGATAGGACAGATCTAAGACGGACGAAATCCTATTTCATATAATAGGTTGCTATTGGACTTTATATTTTACCCACGGCTTGGACGGTATCTGCGCTGTTGAAAAACCATTCATTGGTCTAATTGTTTCCTCATAGCAATTATCTGATAGGTAGGTGTTTCGAATCATTCTCTCATACTTCTATAACTCTTAATATTGATTCGTATCAATATGTATTGAGGTTTAAAGCATGTTTATTAATATACTTCGTATGCCACAATACTCGGGCGCTCAAATAGATAAATAAAAATGCTACTATCTTGTGGCAATGTCTATGACAACCAAATCATGTACTGTAAAAGGTAGCATCCAAAATGCTTTTCGTAAAGTGTGTTTTGGGTTTAATAAGAAACGATAAACTTTTACTTTTCGATGAAAGTTCAATACACTAGTATTTCGAACATATATGCCATATGTTATTATTTCGAGTATATCGAAATTAATTTGATTGAAATGGCTCTCAGTTCTGTCAGGTCGACCAACAGGTTCTTTGAAAGAAAGCTACCACTAGTCGTTCGAACAAGGCTGGTGGTATCGTTTATGACGACGTTTGGACGACTTTTGTGCGCTTTTTTCCTCACGGTGATAAACTTTCTGCTAATTCCATAAAAATACCGTTCGGTTGATAGTTCCACAAAAAGTGTTCATTCTTAGAATTCGATTTTAGAATCGCGTATTTCAGCTATAGATGTAACGGCTGTGTTACTGTGTAAATTGTAGATTTACTGCTTGACTTTGTTGGTTTTCTTATTGTAAGTGTAGTTTATTTTCTACATTTACGACTGATCTATTTGATTAGTTCTTAAGGATTTCAGTTTATACTAGTATTGACATCATTATAAAATAGTATCATAGTGTAAACTGTATATTATGTATATTACAACTTTAATCGATGATTCGACCGAATAGGTTAATAGGCTTATATGAAGTTCAAAACTAAATATAGACCATATTAGCTAAATAAACCTTCCTAGCACCAACTTCTCTTATGTTACATTAAATATGCCTAATGCAAATCCTCTGGCAAGTCCTTAAAAGCGTTGGTGACTTCATTGAAATATCACTCGAAAATCAAGAACGCACATAACAAAGACAAAGATGAAAAGCAAAAAGACTATTCAGGAAACCTCAAAAGGCTGGAGTTTGAAGGGACAACCATAAAGAAGAGCACTTAAATGTTACTTACGTAAACATATCTACAGTAGTTTAGGACAAATGATTGATCAAGACTATACAGAGAAGAGACATGAACTTGGAGAGTAAGGGAACAACCGGCAAGAACACTTAGTGTAGGTCTCGTAACTCGCAGTTGTTTACGACAAACAATTGATCAAGAGTATACAAAGAAGAGACAAGAAGATGAAAAGGAAAGAGCCTATGCAGCAAATGTCAAAACCCTATAGAGTAAGGAAATAACTGTGGATAAAAACACTCAAGTGTAACTTACATAAGCTTGCACTCGGTTACGAGAAACAATCCGGATTAATCACTCATCCTGTCTCGTCTTTTAAGTCTGTGACGAGACCGCGAGCGGTTGTATCACGCCGGATCACCGTAAAGAGTTCTACTTGCTTGGTAGAACAAGGTTCTGGTGAAATACTTTTAAGAAAGTCAAATATCGAATTCAATTAACGTTATGATACCAGGTTGGATGGTACAGCGATATTGTAAAGAATGGATTTGCGGTGAATGCTGACGATTTTAGTATGCAACGATTTTACAATCTCTCAATGTTGTCGATATTACATATTTATTAGAAACTTTTAGCCGAAGTTAGTTTTATTTATTTATTTATTTGGTATGCCAACAATTGTTACACAACACTTACTTAAATAACATAGTATAATTTTAGGCTATGTGCACAACCTATTACAGGCAAACACAACATGCATAAAAGATTATAATTGTATGGGTACAGTGGGAACCTAAGACCATGTAAAGCAAACTAAAGCAAAAATAAAAGAAAGCGATTTTAAATGAAAATAAAAACTAAAAACAAAATAAAACTAAAAACAAAATAAAAACAAACTAGAATCAGAAGTTGGAACGTGTCGGTTTATGCTAAATATTAAATAAGAAATATGGTAATTACGTAGTTGTTGCGTGCGGTTCTGATTATAGATGAATAAAATTTATAACTTTTGACACTCGTTACGGAATTTGGACAAGCTATCAATATTAATATCTAGATCATTTAATCTGTTAACTAATTTGCAAAACCTAGGAATCGGAGAATGCCCACCCAAAACTGTTCTCCGTAGTGGAGGAACAAGAGGCATTATTTTGAAGCGGGGATAATGATAAGGTACTCTAAAATTTATTTTTTGTAAAAGTGATGGGCAGTCTAATTCATTTCTTAAGAGTTTATACACAAAATTAACATCCAGCAGATCCCTTCGCCTAGCCAGGGAGCACATTTTAAAGTGTTTTAGTCGGTCATCATAAGATACTGATCTCCTCGCAAGCGCAGAAGACCTCGCCAAATGCCACAAAAAACGCTTCTGTATCCTCTCAATTGTAAGAATGTGGACGGCATAGTGAGGCCTCCAAACAGTACTACAGTATTCCAGGATGCTACGTACTAGAGTATAGAAGATTAACTTTTTAGTTTTTATTTTACGGAATACTTTTCCATTCCTGATAACAAAACCGAGCATATTTGAAGCTTTTCTTGTAATGTTCTCTATTTGTGGGATAAATGTAAGTTTCCTATCAAATATGACCCCCAGATCTTTAATGGTATGAACTTCCTGTAGTTTTTCATTTGAGATATGATATGATGATGCGATTAAATGTTGTTTACGCGAAAATTTTATTTGGTAACATTTCTTGGTATTAAGGGACATGCTATTTTTATTACACCATTCACAAAGTCTATTGAGGTCATCTTGAAGGAGCTTAATGTCTGCTGCTGACTCTATACGTCGGGCAAATTTAAGATCATCCGCATATAAATATGCCGAGGAGTTCAGAAAGCTGTCTGTAACGTCGTTAACAAAAATGTTGAATAAGACAGGTCCCATATGCGATCCCTGCGGGACGCCCGATGAGACTAAGTGTAGTTTTGAGTTATAGCCATTAATAACCACATAAAAATGACGCTTAGTGAGATACGATTGTAGCCATTTCAGTAAACTACCTGCTATGCCATATTTCGAAAGTTTCGACAGTAAAATACTATGAGATACGCGATCGAAGGCCTTACTGAAATCAGTGTATATAACATCAACTTGACCCTTATTGTCAATAGCTTCAATCAACATCTCAGTAAAGGAAATTAAGTTAGTACTAGTTGACCGAGCAGACATAAAACCATGTTGTAGTGGACTGATAATTTGTTTAAAATGAGATTGAATAATAGGGTTTACTATTGATTCAAAAATTTTAGCAAAGCAAGATAGTATTGAGATTGGTCTGTAATTACATACTTTATTTATACTACCCTCCTTAAAAATGGGAACAACTTTTGCTAGCTTCCAGTCGCTTGGAAATATTCCGGTATCTAGTGACTTATTGAAAATTAAATGTAGAGGATACATGAGATTTTGTATACAGTTACTTATAAAGATAGCTGGAATGCCATCTGGTCCTGCTCCTTTGTAAGGGTCTAACCTTTTAACCTTCTTGTAAATAGTATCAGGATCGATTTTTATAGCTGTAAGACATGCCCTATTCTCGTTTAGGCTATGGGTATGATTGCTTGATGAAGGATCTGTAGCATCATTATTGTAAACGTCAGCAAAGTACTTTGCAAAAAGATTACATATTTCGGGTCCCTCGGAGACTGTTGCAGAATCATCAGTCAGACTGTTGGGGTAGTTACTTCGACCTTTTCTTTTAGAATTAATGTAAGACCAGAAATATTTAATATTGGATCCAATCATATCTTCTACACTAGCAATATATGCATTGTAGTTCGCTATCAGGAGTTTATCAGCTAGTTTATTTAACGAATTTAGTCTCAGTTTATCTAACGGATTTTTGTATGCATTGTAACGGCGCCTAATTTTGTCTTTGCGGTTTAATGTTTTAATAAGGTCATGTGAAAACCAAGATGGTGACTGTTTGTTAATGGGTTTATGCAATGGAACGAATTTACCTATACAACTTTTTAATACTCTATTAAAAGACTCCAACATGCAATTAACATCCTGGCACGATTTAAATAGTTCATTCCAGTCCTGTTTCATTAATAATTTATTGATAGCATCGTAATCGGCTTTACGAAAATTAGGGAGGGAATTGTCAGGCCTAGCTTTCAGGTAGTCGACTTGGAAAAATGGAAGATTTATTACGATAGGTGGATGATGAAGGTCTACCACAGACAATGGAGAATGGGAAGCGTCAACGCTACACGCTGAGTTATTTGTTAAAACCAAATCAAGTGTTTTATTATGTTGATTTGTGATATGGTTACATTGCGTTAAGTTATTTTGCCACACAAACTCTACAAGCGTCCTTTCCAGAGCTGATAAATGAAGATCAGGATGCAATTTTTGTATTTGACTCCAGCTAATTCCGCCTAAGTTAAAATCTCCAATTATGTTAATAGCACAGTCACAATTTTCTAAATTATTATTACAATTTTCTATAAACGTTTCAAGCATAGTAATTTGAAGAGGCGGTGGAAGATAAAGTCCACAGAAAAAAACTTTACGATTGGCGTTGGCTTTGGGCAGATTGACGCAGACCCAGATATCCTCAACATCACTTTCCCAACGGCTTATTCTATTAGAAGCGAATTTACTTGATACCGCTATTAAAACGCCTCCACCCTCCTTGCCACAGTGGAAACCTGATGTTTCCCTGTCCCTCCTCCATACTGTATAACGGCTGTCAAAGAGCTCGTTATTTAAAACCCCTTGATGTAGCCAAGTCTCAGTCAATATAATTACATCATAATCAGAACTGCATAAATTTCGGTAAAAGGTGTGTGTTTTGGTTCTCAACCCGCGGACATTCTGATAATTTAAATGCGTGGATATTCTTTATGAATATTATTATAATTGTCTATTAAAGAGAATACTTGCTGGAATCGAGTAGTTGTAAGCGCGACCACGGCTCGGGAGCTCCTGGATTCGTTCCCAGAACGGGTGAATACTATTGAATTTTCCGTCTTTAAATTTCTAGTAGTGGCTCGAAGTCGGGATCTGTGCCCCGTTCATGGCAATAGGCCCGCCGCCTATTCCATAGCAGCACATAACCAATGAAACATGGGAGTGTACTACACACTAAGCATTGCTACACACTTCTGAAACGTTTTCTCACCAACTTCTTAAACTACAAGTGAAGCCGCGAGTTCGTCCTAGTGTTATCTAAACACTACGACAGGGACAAGATCTTAATAATGCGCAGTAAACCATCAAAGGCTGCAGAACCGTCTTGGAAGTTATTAACTTTGGATTGCAATAAACTAAAGTGCGCTATACTTTTATGGGAGAATTAAAGGACGTTACACAGCATGGAGTCACCACGTTGTGCAAAAAGTTCGAACAAGGCAAAATGAACTCTAATAGTAAACATATAAAGTGGTCAGTGAACGCAGAATGATATTGCGTAGTATTGTGTTTATGGCATGGGACTTGAAGGGAAATATCCTTTTTTTACGAGGTAACAACGTCCACGCTTATGTATGGTGACGTGTATTAACAATGTTTATACAGTTTTCAGTACTAAAGTTTTCGAGCGTTCCTTGTTAGTTAATTTCGCTGAGAATGTTCCGGTTTAGTGGCTGTATACCGTTTACGGTGATAACGTTCTAGCTTAGGAGATATATTGTGACGTAGAGAACAGCAATTACTTGTATGGAAATTATATGTTGAAGCAGTAATTCTATTTAATTAAATATACACATTTTTTAAATTTAGATATTCTAGTAGCGACTCGGAGTCTGGATTTGTGGCCAGCGTATGGCAATGGGCTCATCACCTATTCCATGAGACTTAAACGTAACTGGTGAAACCTGGGAGTGTACTACACTCCTCTGCCTACTCCTTAGGGGATGACAGGCGTGATGTTACGTGTAAATTAATTAATTTGATATTATTTGAATTTGACATATAAGTAGACAGAGGATAACCATATTGTTTTATTATAGCATAGAAATTTAAAAAGATGTTCTATTGACTTACGTTTTTAATAATGCTCCATTTGTAATTTTACTTAACATGTAACATTCACAGAATGTGTAATAGTCGTAGTACATATAATTAATTCAACTACGCAGAATATAGGTTTGATAGTAGTGATGTTTTCATATTATTAGAGTAAACGCAACAGAACTATTTGACAAAAGACCCTTCTTTGTTATTAAATATATCGTTAGTATAAATCGGTATTTAGTTATACTCATGATCATATATGCGCGGAGACCGCACGCCGCGACCTCACAGGAATCGGCGGGAGCTCATGATGGAGGACTTCCTACAGGTTCGAAAGTAATCGGGCCATTCCGAAAAGCATACGTGAATAAAGTCGGTACATACATATGTAATTAAATAAACTATATAGAAATTTATTTAACACGAAAATGTTTAGCGGTCTATTATTAAATTTGTAGTTTTGTATGTTAGTCTCTGCCTACCCACTTCGATGGTGACCCTTAAAATCACGTGTTGTAAATTTCATAATGCCAAAAAAAACACAAAAAAAGGCTTTTTAATAAACGGCCGCAAAACGGAAGCTCTGTTGGAAATTACCTTTTTCGCCGAACACAATGCTGAAATGTACTGTAACTGGCTCAAACTGGTTTAATTTGGTTCCGTCCAAACAAACATGAGAGTTTTACTGCAAAGCGTAAGGTATGAACATGACAGTTTACAACTTCTTAAACAATAAAAGAACGTCCAATTAATTTACATAGTAACGTGACATCAAGCCAGCAATCTCCGAACAGGTAGGCAGAGGAGTATAGTACACTCCTGCATTTCACCGGTTACGTTTATTCCCCGTGGAATAGATGGTGAGTCTATTGGCATACACCGGCCCTAGATCCAGGCTCCGAACCACTACTAGACAGTCTAAATTAGAAAAATCTAATAATACCCGGACACGGGATTTGAACCCAAGACCTACCGTTCAAATACAAGGAGAATAATTATTTTTCATCCGATATCTCATTGTGGGTTATATTACTATTGGGACAGCTCACGTCCAGCCATCTGATATAAAACTAAACAAAAATTACATACGCATATCAACGTCTAAATGCAAACGCAATGTAAAAATATATCGCCAAATTTTTAAATTATACACACCGGTGGACAAAAATAGTATGAAACTAAAATCTTATTGCCTCTACAAAACTACGCGCTCAACAATATGAACCATAACTAGTTCAAACTGGTTTGCTCCAAACAATCTGTTACGACAGTTTTAGTGCGGAAACCTAGTGTTGCATATGAAGGCTTACAGCTGAGATTTTAAACCTTTAAAAAGTTTTTAAGGTACTCCGATTGACAAGCATATCTATAAATTTACTTGGAAAATAACGAATTAAGTGTATAAAATTGTGTTTGACTGTCTTGTTGGTTGAGTGGTTGCGACTGCCGAACGGGAGCTGTACTGGATGCAAATTCCGGGTTGGGTAGGTACTGTTGGATTTTTCTAATTTAGAATTTCTAGTGTCTAGTGCCTCGTAGCCTGGATCTGTGCCCAGTGTATGGCAATGGACTCACCACCTATGCCATGGAACTTAAACGTAACTAATGAAACGTGGGAGTGTACTACACTACTTTGTCTACCCCTTCGGGGATTATAGGCGTCATGTTACGTCATATCAAATGTCACTGCTATAACTAAAACATTGTATAATACTCATACATACATGAAGCTTCAACTGAAAGTACCATGGAACTCGTAGTTTCCATACACCGCTCGACAAAACCAACGGTAACTAGTTCAAACTGGTTGGTATTGAACAAACGGTTACTGCATTTTTACTGAGAGCGAGCTTTTAGCTTTGGCGCGTTCAATTGTTACATAGGTACCTATTTTTTACACCTGTTCAGAATAAATAATGATATTAGCCTTGATAATTTTAGTAATATGTACTCGTATTTATGCTAGATAATCTTCAAATCGGTAATATTTTGTACCCTCTATTTAAATACTTTATACATACTAAAGTAGCTTGTAAGCAGCTTCATACTTTGTTAAGAAGTCGTTCCGAGATTATTATTTTTATCATTTCTGTTAGTATTCGTTGAATTTTTTTTACATTTAGTCGTTTATGTTAAAAAAGTCATTGTATGTACATGAATGTGTGTTTGTTTGCTCGTATATGTGATGGAGTGATCGTATTTCAAAGCGTTTGTGTGCAAGACGTAATTAAAAAGAAAGTCCTTACTACCTTCCACGTATCCCTTACGTGACAAAGTGGATGAATTTATGATGTATGCATAAAGTTAGCTCCGGTTCAAATTATCAAATTTAATCATACACAACTAAACTACAAAGTTAAACTAGGGTTGACAAAGGGATGCTAAGTTACGCGCGGCTAATATACTTGCGCACGTGAACTTATTCCTAAATACTGTTCTCGAACATTCGGGTACATATTAAGTTAGTGGCGTTGTCATTTCAGGAGGTGATTGATTTAACGAGACGCTTCTAGAATGTACTAATCTGGACACCCAACAGTTGTGGTTTGTGCCTGGATATTAAATTAGTTTTTCATGTAAATTCTTTTTCCCGCGGTAATAATGAAGATTTCATTGTCTTCGATTTTAAACGTAAAGTCTCACGTTTCCGTTTCGTTAGTTTAAGTTCCATAACAGAATATGCCTATGGCAATAGGCTCACTACCTATTCTATTTTGGTATAGCCTGGGCTTAGATCCAGACTCTACTAGAATATTTCTACAGAAAAATGTACTTTAAAAAAATTTAAAAATACCCGACCCGTAATTCGAATCCAAGACCTGTCCAAGACCAACGAGGAACTAAAATGTCATTTTCAGTCAGTCGATTTTAAAGGATCTTAATTTCATGACATCGATGTAGTATAATCCTTTGTGTTAGGTAGACCACATATTGCATGACCACGTTGCTTGCCATCAATGCCTAATGGAGCCATCAGAGCCCAATTTTCAAGACTAGCAATTCATGAAAGACTTAGCTCGTTTTTTCACAGACGATAGGTTTAGGTTTTTACTAAAATTATGAAGTTAAGAACGAATTTTATAAATATCTATTTTCGATATACATATTATGTTACTACGAAATTGTTTTTGAATATTTTACAATAATGGAAACAAAGTAAAACTACAGATAGATAAAAATATAAATTTTATTTGGGTTCGATGCTTTGATACAATGTCATACTAAAACGTATACATTTGAAATGGATAAATTATTTCTTAGAAATTTATACGACTTAATCCATTAGTCAAGACGTCGAAATATAATTTATCTGCCGTAAAGGCGAATTCAATAAAACGTTCAAATACAGATATTCATAATATACAAAATGTAAAAGTCAAATTTTATATTCCATGCTTTACGATCGAATGACAAAAACTGGGACCGTAAAATATAATGAAGTTATTGCGCTTTTTATTTTATTTCAGTTTCAATTTAATTGAATCACACTAATTCAATTATTGTAAAATCATTGTGCTCGACATTAACTTAAATTAGAATGTTGTAGAATATTTGAGCTTAACTTAAAATTATAAAATGAATATGGATTAAGTCTCATCTATGAATGTAATTTTTCTTTGGCTGTAACCGTTTCTGTATTTTAAAAATAAATAATAATAAAAAAATATTTGCGATATGAACAGAACGTATTCTGTAACATAAAAATCAATTTCAACTTAACATACGTAGATTATAATTGTCCAAATGGGCATAAAAGTTTGACATCGAAAATAATGACAACAACATTTTGTAATTAAAGAGTTCAATATTTTGATTTTATTGAAACTATAACGTCGACACATTTCTTCTCACACGGCCATTTTTTACTTCTAAAATTTAGTTTTTTTTTTAATACACGAGTATGCGAGAAGCACCAAAAATTACATGTTAACTCTCCAATTTTATTTACATTTTCAACATTATATTAGGGACTATTTATGTCGATGTGGCGAGTTAAATCCATAATTGTTTTTTCAAAATAGTTTAAGCAAGTTAACTTCGGGTTTTTCGATAAGCTTTGGCAAATAGAATATACACGTACAAGGGAGCTCTGCTGGCTGATTGCAAGTACATATTTTTACCTCCCACTGCTGAGCGGGAGCCGTGTATCACACTCCAGTGTAATAATGAAGTGTAAATGGGTAGAGACGACACCTATAAGGTTGAACAATAACTGAGTTTTTTACATGAATGCACTTTACATAGTGTACAACATTGTACACGATTAAAATCGAAAAAATATTATAGTTTCAATGTAGCTTCATTGGATCTCATGATTATATATGTACCGGCTTAACTGACGTGCGTAACTCACGCAGCGTGATCGACCTCGCTGCAATCGGCAAGCGCTCATGAGGAAGGACCTCGCACAGGTCCGAAACTAGTCGGGCCATCCCGAAAAACGCACGTGAGTTCAGCCGGTACACACTCACGAAACATTTACTAGTAAAATCATTGGATTTCATATGGCTCAATATTCACTAGTTGGCCAACGCTCGCAGCAGGCACGTATACTCAAGCATGAAACAACGATAAGCCTTGAAATTTCAAAAAACCCTGGCAAGACAAGAGCAAGGAGAGAAACAAAAATTTACGCTCTCGCGTCCTGTGAATATTAATTAATTCATTCAATAAAAGGCAAAGTAATTGATTGAAGAAAACTTGTTCTACGAGTAACTGTAAAGCTTCTATTCGGTGAGATTAAACACTATGAAATCCTGCAAAGATAACTTGACAATTATATCACACTGTATTAACTTAATACCCGTATTACATAAAATCATGGACCTTAAGAGTCTTTTCGAATAGCCCGGCTCGGAGAACAGAGGAGATTTGGATAATTTTATAATTTATTTTTAAGACACTTCAAGGATTAGCAAGCTGAAGTGATACCCGCAGAACCTATACCCGGTGGAGTAGACGTGTTCTCGAGTGGAGGCACCGCGACTTGGCAAACGTAGCGAAGTGTGTGGAGTGACGATATACGCAAAGTGGCTGGCAGTAGTTGGATGCGAAGAGCTGAAGAACGAGCTCAGTGTCGTGCCATTGAAAAGGCCTATGTCCAGCAGCGAACGGAATAGGCTGATGATGATGATGGTGATGAAGACAGTTCAAGTATATCTTTACATTTGAAATGTTAATTGGCAACAGAATGCTAGAGCGCTACAATTTATTGAAGTGTGATAGTGTTCTATTTTAAATACGTTGAAAATCTCCTCTTCTCTCCGAGCAGGTCTATGTGAAAAGACGCTAACTC
>DWME01007496.1:0-12575 GCA_018244795.1 Parelbella ahira ahira
GATCGGTTTCGGTTTGGGGATAGGGACTGCGGGAAAAAACTACTCAGCAGAGACCTACATATATCTAGTAGTGTACTGAGGTGGGTCGATAGTGATGATTATCTATAATACAAGGATCATGTAAAAACCGTGATATTTCCTTAAAACTGCCATTAATACTTGCTCACTCACACCAATCAAATATTTGTTGTTGCTCACACCAACGAATCGTTTTCACGGTTTATAGTTCGGTTGTACGGTGTTGTAGAATAATGGCATTTCGTTACCAAACTCCTTTTTATAACCATTTTTTATCTGGTTGTACGTACTACTGGCAATATGATACACAGAATCGATTACCAATTTATAATAAAATAAAAAACTATTCAAGGATTCTATTTTTGAATAAGTTATACACTTACAATATTTACAGTCATCGTTTACGGTAGGTAAAACGTAACATCAACCTTATAATCCCCGAACTGGTAGGCAGAGAATTGTACTATACTCCCACGTTTCAAGAGTTACGTTTACGTCCATGCAATAGGTGGTAAGCCTGTTGCCGTACACCGGGCACAGATTCAGACTCCGAGCCAATACTAGAAATACTATATTATAAAAATCTAAGAGTAACCGACCTGGAATTTGAACCCAGGACCTCCCGATCGGCAGTCGCGCTTGCAACCACTCGACCAACAAGGCAGTCAAACAAGTTATTTTCCGGTAGGCAGTTTCCAGGAAAGTCAACATTTAGGTGCGAAACTGTATTACAATATAATTATTATAAATTGCAATATTATATATGCACTATAAAAATTAGCATGCATGTAACAACATGTACAAAAAAAAAGCAAAAGGACTCAATGACAATAATATGTTCTTGTGAGGTAAAAAAATAACATGGAATGAAACGATTGTTGGGCATTGCACATGACATGCAGGTTGTGAGAGCTAACTGTCGATCCGCGTGACCAGGTTACATACAACATGTAAGTGTTTCTGATATGTTAAACGAGTACATAGAGTATATACGTAAATATTTATATACGCTTTATAATTATTTATTTCTACTCTTTTAAGACATACGCTCGTTAACCCTATTGTACCGATTGTGACACAGGGACGATTAAAGCAAAACTGAAAAACGAATATTTACTAAGAAACTTGGTACTTAAACACCAATTTTAGGTTAGGTTAGGTTTGACACAAAAATCTTAGGTGTAGATTGGTGGCACTTAAAAGCGCTTAATCTGTCGCTGCTGTGGAGTTAGTACGTAAATACCGAAAATTTCCAATTTTTGTACATTTTGCATTTTGCTTGTGGTGTTAACTAAAAGGCAACGAGCGAGCGGTACTCAATTAACAACGAAGATAATTCCCAACTCATTAAGGCATTTTATTCTCTGAGGGCTGTTAAAAATTTTAAACATTTGATATAATTATCATACCTATTTATGAGGTATCTATTTATATGGTATACATTTAACGCTTGCAGACTAAAAGCTTTTCTGGTGCTATGTATTTAAATGAAAATTAAAATCCCGCTATGGAAATAAATAAACAATTCGCCTATTACGAAATAATCAAAGAATAAATAATTAATTAAATGTAAAAATAGACTTTATGACAATGGGCTATTCGAGCTCGATTCGATACCTCAATGGTGCTGCTAAATCGACGTCATAGAATGTCTAAAAACGTCATTCGTTCATCGTTCGTCAAATGTTCGTCAGGTAAAATATTGTCACAAACTGTAACAACGTTATCATAGGTTTCGTTAGTAAACATTCTGTTGTTAGTAATTATTTTAATATCAGTTAATGTTCAGTAACGTTTCAAAGCTTTTAATAGTGGCAGTGCTACAACACTAGTCTCCTGGAAGAAAGGTATCGTGGGAAAACCTGCACACCTTGTCATTTATTTTAAAAAATCTAAAGTGTACGAAGTCTGCCAACACGCACTTGGTCGGCGTGGCAGACTAGTGCCTTAACCCTCTCGCTATGAGAGGAGACCTATATTCCAACAGTGGAGTGATAAGAGTCGAAAGAAGATGAGGGTGTGACTTACCAGCTGATAGTAACGTTTGTCGGTGGGGTTCGCCATAGCAACGTGTTAGTGCAGAGCGGTGCTGTCAGCGGCATGCATTAGTTAAGTGACTGCAGCTGGAAGAAGAACATCGAATCCGCCCTCAGTTAGTATCTATGTGGAGTATATTATTGTCGACTAGACCACGATAAATAAATATTAAATGTAGAATACATAAGCTCGATGTTATTTTCGAATGAAAAATATGATACGTATGTTAAAGTTCAAATCTGTAAAACTTACACTTTAATTCTCGTACTTTGTCATTGGTAATTAAAAAGACTAGACGATACTTTTTGCAGACAATAAATGCGGGCTGCGGTAAATTACGAAGCGAAAAATGTGTTCATTTAAAAAAAAAAGGATTTATTGAGAGTGTACTATTGACCTTTTTTTCCAAACACCACATGCAATTAACTTGGAAGAAAGTTGAATAGCAAACTTGACAACCAACAGTCTACTTAAAGTTCTAGACAATTTTCAATAAAACTAATTATTTTTCGTAATAAACTGAGTTACAATGTACTTAGACCACTAATGAACAATCATGTTGCTCAAAAGTTGATGAACTACTGATAAAAAATTCATATACCTACATACATGTACAAAGTTAAAAAGAATTCAACTGTGTAGAAATGGCAAACTGTCATTAATAATTCTTTATGTTGTGTGTACTCTTTCATTCCTTCATAACCCAATTGACTCAGTAAGTGGTAAGCAGTACATAGAATATCAAAAACGAATTCCAAAGTATGGAAACTAAAGCATTTCACTAATTCATAAGAATCCCTATTAATTTTAGATCAGTTACCAAAATAATAGTTCCTACATAATTATGTCTACAGTCAATAAAAATAAAATCTATTGCGTAAAAAACGTTTTAAATGTTTTTATGACTTCGACTATGTTAGCATTGTAAGTTTGAGCGATTATTCATATATTAATATCACTATCTCTATTCAGTTATCGTGGACTATTCGCACTTAGTACTATCAGGATAATGAAATGGTGGCATAGTATATCTAATGGGTATATCAAACATGACAGGATGACAATATGAAAAATGTCAACTAAGTAGGTAGGTACTCATTTTTTCTTTCAGTTCTATGAATTTAAATTCAAGCGTTGTTCATGACTAACGATAAGAATATTGTTGACTGTAGCATAGATTTGCAATGGTATTAATTCTAGTCCGTAAAATATTTTAATTTTATAAACAATTCGATATATGAAAAACTATTATTTAATAAGTGTAGTTACATTTTAGTGAAATTACTAAACGGTAACGAAGAGACGATTCAGTGTAGGAAGGTTTGCGGGCAGATCATGAGCCCGATACTCGAATGATATTAAACCAATAGTCGCCGTAAATAAAGGCGTAGACTACTAATCATCATCAATATAACTTTATTGGTAATAATCATTAAATAATAAATAGTTAATTAATGAGATATATGTTCATATATGATTAATTAATAGAAAACAATCATAATATGATTAATTAATTCGCAATTCTAATATGATTAATAAATAAAAAACAAATTAATATGAATAATATATCGAAAACAACACCTCATATTTACACAGTAAAATAGCGATATTGCCATCATGTCGCGTGGTATTCAGTCAGTGACCATGCAGAATGCAAGATGAATGATAAACGACAATAGAACTTCAAGTTGCATGCAATTATTTACACTAAAACAATTGGAGTTACATTGAAAACTATTTGTAGTGAAGGACGGGAAGTGAATAGAAATGTAACAGACAATGTACAATGAGAGATTGGGTGGAAATGAAAAAAAATAGGCTTTTCATCGCGAATTTCCAAGTCCTTTGTTATTGTTACATGGCTTGTAACCGTAATCTGTCCGTATTGTATAAAACCGTGAGCAACAAACTTCCTTTCGTGGTTAGCAGAACACATCCAACGTGTCGCGTCTATTACGATTGATAGTCGAGCGCATAATATTTATTCCATTTCTTAAATTACCTGCAACAAATGACAGACATGTTAATAAAATAAAAAACATCTGAATGTTACGATATTTGGGAATTGGTATGGAAAACAACTAACAATATGTAATCATAATCATAAAGTCAGAAATAATATGCAAAAGCCAGGTGCTGTTGGTGATAATGGAAACGAACACAAAAAATACACATTTCGTTTCGCATACTCAAATACGCAATTAAGGTGCGTACGGAATTCAGAATTTACTCACCAAAACGTAAATGAGATGAGCAGAAAAGAGATAATCGATGAAGCACAAAAGTAAACCAGATGTAATTTAAGATTCACAGTCGGAGTCTAGATTTGTACCAGATGCCATAAGTAATTAATGTCATCGGGCAACATGGGACGTAGGTATAACTGACGAAAATGGAATTAATAATCTTCCCTGCCTAACTCCCCTCCCCTTCGGCGAAATACAGGCATAATGTTATGTTGCAAAGACCAGACAACGACGAACACATGTCAGCCGTTAAATCGGGGGCTATATATCGATCGGCCGGCTCGCTCCCACGCGGAGTCGAACTAATTCCGGAAACACCACTTCACGAGCCATCTCCCGTTTGGATGAAACGAGACATATACACATAAGGGCCAAGACGGATGCTCTCGTTAATACGACACCGTTGTTTTTGTATCCAGTGTCCGGGCTGAGTAATGGCAATATCAATTTCGTCGTTTCGAATGGCAAAATTGAGGCAGACATTAAACGGGAAAATAGTATGTAGGTATAACCCATGTCATAGAATGTGTAACCCGCGCTCACATTAACACAATACAAATTCCGGTAATGTTATTAACAATGCTTTTTTGCAGTACCTTTAATATTAAGCAACAACGTTGCCTTAACCATTGCAAGGCTAAGGGCGGCAATCTTTCGGAAGCCCTAATTCCTATGCAAAGTGCGAATATTAAATAGTTATTTATGAGAAATGCAAAGGGTACACAATTATACAAAAATAACCTAATAAAATATTTTATTAGATGATTTATAAATGCTAATAGTTTTGTTTCCTAAGCAAGGTGGATACACTCTTTATGACACAAACATATAACTTTAATTAGAAATTTAAAAAAAAATCTTAAATTAAATTAAATATCATCGATTTTCTAATCGCTTAATTTCATAAGCCCCGGCGATTGTCACTGCTAGTCGACCCCTAAGGTCGCATTTGTTAGCTAATAGTATTATTGACGACTTAAACTAGCAGCAACTAATAATAATAACGTAGTGACACTCGACTCTATTATAGATGACATTGATCACATGCAAGTCGTATAATTACGTCTATAATCATCTCACCGACTTGCTTGCATATTTTGTGTACATGTTTATGTACAATGCAAACAGTACAATGTCGATTTCACAAGCGCATTCATTGTACCAATCGTACTTGAGAATACATTACGAAAGAATAAGACCGTAAGATGCAAACACCGGTGCTTCGGCGTGGAGTCCCTTCCATTTAATGGTTGGTTAAAATTACTAATTGGGTACCATCCGTTTCCTTATTTTTCCACTGTTGCAGACGGGTCTCGTCTCAGAAGAAGAGTCATAGTATAATTATTAATGATTATACGCAAAGTACGCGTTGGCAGGACATCACGCTTAACATCAAGGCCTGCATATTTTACCGTGATGTTTTCTCAGATTGTGGGTAAATGTTATTTAATTTTAAAAGCATACCAGGAATTTGTTTCCAATGATCTGGGATTAAAAGATTGAATATAAACTACTAAATTATCGCTGCTTATCTGACCAACGTACTTGCTTACTGTTTACAAATCATACAACACAGGCCACTCATTTAGTAGCTACTCAATTACAAACTAAAACCAACACGTGTTGCGTCCACTACGAACTTATTTGCCAGATGTTGATACTCGTACATTTAGCGTTAAAACACTTGTTAGTGAAGATGTAACACATTAGCTTCGAATAGTTGCAAAGTATGTTAGAACTAAACTGTGTACAGCAGCAAGGTCGCGACTTCGCTGCGATAGGAGGCCTCATGATACAAAACATCAGTTAGGTCTGAAACTAACCAGGCTCTTAGGAAAATAACATAGGAAAGCCGGTTCACAATTTCATCGTTTAACAGGACCGTAGTAACATATAAAGGAATCCAGGAAACGTTTAAAAGAAAAAAGTTATATGAGAATTAACAAAAAAATTAATTTCCTCAAAGCAACGCCTACCACAGTCAAGTGAAAGATGAAAACTAAAAAACAATGTTCTGACGTTTTATTACATGTTCATTTTTCTTTTGATGATTATACGCAATTAACATATTAAATTTTACCGCAATAACTACACAACACCTACATACTCGTGCATCTGTGACTTGCAAAAACATCTGTGATGTAACTGATTAACTCATTTATTTACTCAGTGAAAAGCAAAACTACGCTAAATAAAATTGTAACAAGCAATCATCATTTAATATAATGTTATGCGCTACTTATGTTACTCATGGTTCTAACTTTCTAAGGTTCTTTGAGCCGCTGAATACGTTTTCGGTTTTACATTTTATACGGGTCAATTGAAGATGTTACGATGATCGTAAAATTTGAAATGAAACTAGAATATGTAATAGGTCAGTCGTATTTTTTACAAGACAATTAACCTTGAACATTCTAATGGGGCCCACAAAGAGGGTTTGCTCGCGAATTTAAAAATTTCCAAAACTTACAATACATCGACGTGATCCACGTGTTTGTTACATATGCTTGCACCTGTTGCCCATAAGGTTAGGTACACATTAAAAATTTTCACTAATTTCGTTGGAGCGCAAACTTCTTTCTCCTCCTCAACTTCCACTAAAAACCTTATAGTGTAATTGCAATATGTATGCATGCTCTTCTATTAGAGATATTTCTAACCTTGGCGTGTGATAAAAAAACGGGGGAATTATGACGCACAATAAAAAAGCAAACAAGATTATACTACTTCAACAAACCTATGAGGAGAGCTCTTCTTGTATGCCATTTAAGCATTAGCGTTAGGGATAACCACTTACCATAAGGTAGCTCGTATACTTTTTTAAACAAATTAAACATATTTTTAAAAAAAGTATGTGACAGAAAGAACCATTTCTCCTTTCTTTAAATAAACTCCCTACAATAGTTAAATGGTTAATCTTTTTTTCGATAAGACCGCCTCTTGTTCTTTTCTTACTTAACTTCCTTATTTCTGCTGTATTATGTATTTGATGTTACGCGATGTACAAATCAGTTTTTTTTTAATTATACTGTAAAAGAGGAAAAATTCATTAGTTTCAACTGAAGTAATTAGAGCAGGTGTAAGAGTGGTCGCGGTGTCGCGGCAAACACATCGCGGAGTGTGACGTTGGCTGTGTTCACGCACTGATTGTTCACAGTCTATTATCACAGTTGTTACGTATCTGTGACGGCTGTGTGAGGAAATGCAGCAGATTATGCAGAACACACTGGCGTGTAACGGCTACGGACCTGAGCGATGCACGCGAACAAAACGGGAAAGTACAAAAAAAACTAGAACAATGAAACGTTACAAAAACCCAATCGATAAAATAATTCTAACCAGCCTAAATGATATTCAGCCTATAATAATCATCTACCGAAATAAAAAATTTTATTTTAAATCCAAATTAAGCTACTAACCTAACATGTAATCTATGATCAAAACATCGACTAAATGACCTGGCCAGCACCGCGGGAATCCATAATACAGAGGACCGTGAGCTGTCGCGATTCTTATGGAAGCCTACGTCTAGTAGTCGATGTGAATTGACTGAAATGATCACGACGGGTATTGGTTTATGTATCCATAAAAAATCATTTCATTCTAAATAGAATCGCAATTTCAGGCATTCTAAATTTAAAAATTCAAAGCAACGAAACAGTGAATTACTGATATAAACATCAAGCCAACTTTGAGTAAAGATGACTCTGTAAACGTCGTTTTAGGAGATTGCGTGTAATCACTAATCTTCTTATCTGTACATCGCAACTTCTCCTTAATTACATGTAAGACCCAGTGCGATCCGGAATATGTAACTTTAAAATTGTAATCTGTAACGGAACATTATGTAGATTTAAAGTTGTAATCTAATTTAAAGTACACACTAAAAAGTTGTAATGGTAATATTTACATATTCATTATTCTTTTTAAGTACATGTTCTACTGGCCTCGATCAAATATAGAAATTTAGTAAATAAACAAGTTTGTAAGGTATGTTAGATATCATCACTAATGTAGGTCAGTAAATGAAGGATGGACTATGAAAATTCCTGGCATCGTATGGAATCCTTGGTACCAAAAATATGAACCAATGTATTGCTATAAATGACCCGGTATATCAAAACTATTCAAACAACTGACATTAACAGTCCTATTTCTGCAGCCCTGTTCAAGGTCAGTTGCAGATGTCAACAACATTGGCGAATTGTGACCAATGCTTGCTCGGTATGTAAAAAAAATAATTTCACATTACAGACATTGTTAGAATAAATGAACTCCGCTCAGTAAACTTCCGCAAAAGCTGTAAGCCACAGGGAAATAGTACACAGAAAGAAACATTGTTCGACAATGTATCGCGGTTAAGTATATGATTTCTTTCTGTAGGGAATCAGTAAATATTTCCCACTAAGGAAAGGGTATTATAAAGTCACAGCTGCTTTCCTTTTGATAGGAATTATATTTTTCATCGTTCAATAATACCCACGAAGCAAGGCTGAGGTTATGAGGCAATGAGGTTAGACTTATTGACGTGAAGCAAAATATATTTAAATAAAAATGGATCTGCCTTTAAAAATATAGCGTTCCAAATATTGTAATTATCTTCATTTTAAATTCATAAGAAATTTTATTAGGCAATGAGATGAAACAAACTGAGGTAAAATGATTAACTTCTGGATTCAGAAACTATTGCCAAATGAAGAAAAATAATCTAATTGATATTTCCATGTTTTAGATTGGTTCTGGCAGGACATCTACTCTATTCTACATCAAGATATAGAAATTTGTATATATTGTTTTTTTCATTTCTATACTTACGTCTCCGTACATCGTTTTATCAGCCTGTTACCTGTTATATGAAAAGTATTGTTGTTTTAGTATGGGCTGGTGCTCGAACCAGATATAGTCTTGTACATGAATAACTTACGGTACACTTTAAGGTGAATCAAACCAGATTCCAAAATTTGTTCTTCGTGTTTCATTAAAAACATGATTAATCTTGTACATTTAATAATAAGAAAGACTACTATTTCTAACACTCAACTCATAATATATACATACGTAAGAAAGATTATGTCCTAACATAGTTTATAGACTATCGCCTATTTACGTAACGCAGACATAAGTGTTGTTTATAATATATCTTACTTGAAAATAATAGATAGCGAAAATTACAAAGATCTTTTGAAAGAAACTTCTAAAGCTAGGGATGTATCTGTAATGAGTGATCACGAAAAATCCAACAAAAATTGACGTAAGTAAGCGTGTACCATAACATATTTGTACAATACCACGAATTAGTATTAGTATCTACATTCAAAGTTTCCAGCAATTTAGGTGATCATACTTTGGATTATCCAAAAATTTTGACTGAACTTATGACTTGAACTATATTCTATTATGAGAAGCAGCCAGCTAAATACCCGATGGTGAAAGATAAAAAATTGCATTTTAATGCGAAGTGACAATACCAATGCCGAGCATGACACTGCGACGCAATTTTTCATCCAATTAGAAATCTTCCAAAGAAACAATTCTACAACAAAATTGTTTTATGTAGATTTCATTGTATTAAGATTAATTTAGAACAGTCAATTTTTTGAAGAAGAAAAAGAGCGTGAGAAAAAAGACAATAACGAAAAAGTAAAAATTTTAGTAAAAACTTAAAGATGACGATCGTATGCAGCAGATATTTTAATCACACGTTTCCAGCGTGGGAATAGAAAGGCCGTAGTTGTTTAAGTTTCCATAAATAAGGTTTGCTTGGGAAAAATTAAGAGAATCAAGTACTCTTACAAATTGTCTTAACTAAGTAATTTGCACTATTTCAAATATTATACGGGTCCCCTTAGTATTAGCAATTAAAATTAAACTTGTAGAGTTTTTTCTAGAAATTTCCTTACTCGATAGTCGAACTGCGGTTCATCACGCATTCCACAAAAACTTTCCATTTTATGTGATACTTTTACCTAGATTGTAACATGTCAATACGACATTTATAAATACTATAAAAAGCAGGTATTTGCATAGAGTAGCAACTCATACTTTTCACAATTGCTAAGCAAAAAATATTTAAAAAATTCGACAAGTATAAATATCAACAGAAATTTTTCATACATTGACACATTGAAATTAAATTTGAACAGACAAATGAACAAAGTATCAAACGAAAGAATGTTCAACGAAATAAATAAATCTTGGTTATAAGCAAATATTACGGTTTCTTTACGTTATGGATTCAATGGGTCAAAGTATTAATGTGTCATTTGATAACGACGGTGCGCCGTTTAGCTCAAGGCACGGTCTCTGTTGATTCATTCCATGTTTACTTAAGAGGAAACACCCTGTGTGTGCATTACTCATCATAGTCATCATACCTCCACTAGTAATGTACCTACATGGTAGGTAACAAGTGTTAGGTACACATTTAACTATAACAAAATATTAAGCGTTTTGACTACGACTTCGGGTTTTCCTAGAGTGAATGTTACAAGAATCCAATTTTATAATTGACTGCCTATAATTTTGTAATGAATTTTTTCTGATAAAAGTTAAGGGGCGAAGTTCAAAAATGGTGTTAATAAGAATAATTTCGTTACATACGTCACTGCAATGACCAATATCTGCACAGGAATACAGACTTTCCGGCGGGAATCTTGAAAGAACTATGAAATATTGTATATTTTATTTCACAATTTTTGTTCTCTATTCTCTATATTTAAAATTTTTATATCTATTTTTTTTATTTTTGTGCTCTCTAGTCTCTACCTACCACGTAAGTAACGAGCCATATAGATATAATAATAAATATAAGATTTTACATACTTCAAATCTTTATGTGATAAAATTTGTACAATTTCTGTGATATTTGTAAATTTTCCAGCGAGAGAAACAATTTTCATTGTCCGGTTCACCGCTGTATTGTACGCTATGCAAGCCTGAGAATTATCTGCATTAGTATTATTGGCGCACTTCTCACGTTTACAATTCACCGTGAATATTCTCACGCATTTACTTTTACTGCAAGTACACTAACCGAATATGATTTATTAATTGGCTTTAACATTGATTATCGTGAAAAATAACTGTTTGGTTAGTACCATTCACGAAAAGACTTCTTTCATTGAGCGTGCACCATCGCCACCATCTATTTCCAATGTGTTTTGTTTCAACATTAATAGTGACCGACCGAAGCTGTTCGGTTTCGGTTCCGGCCAGTTTCGGCCAAAAGTCTTGTTTCGGCCTTAGTTTCGGTTTCAGCCAAAAACTGGCCAAACCTTTCGGCTGCGCCGAAACTCGAATGTTCGTGAATTATCGTGCGTCGTACGACAAGCTTAGCGGCATAGGCATACGGCAAAAAAGCATGAATCTGTTTATATTTGCAATAAACTACAAAATGAACATAGAATCATCATCATCATCAGCCTATCTCTGTCCACTGCTGGACATAGGCCTCTCCCAATGGGCGCCATTGCGCCCTGTTCTCGGCTTGTCGCATCCAGCATCTGTCTGCAGCCTTTCGCGGATCGTCATCCCACCGGCCCGGAGGGCGTCATACGCTACGTTTGCTGAACAGCGGTCTCCACTCCAGAACACGCTTACTCTTCAGCAATTTACTACGGTGCATTTAACTACGGTTCATAACTATCCTCTCATAGATGGTTGCCAATGGAAAGATTGTAATATTTAAAATATCAAGCACCCCACGCTTTTTACTATGAATTGAATGAATTATTCTGTTAATAACTTAAATTATATTATAATTTTAGTTTGAGGCGTCATTATGATTGATTGTTCGATCTTCTACCACTGTAATATAATCTCTTTGTCATTAACAATTATTTTCTAATTTTTAGTTCGATTAGCAATAAAAGCGTGTTTTTTTAGTTTCTTTAAACTATTATTTATTTTTTAATTTTTTGGTCTGTGACAAAGTCATAAATGGGAAAATGCATTGTCATCGGTCCTTGATACGTGTGCAAAGTTCCAAATTAATCAGACTTCTGGAAATTGGTAAAAATTGAGCTCAAAGATTCCGTTACATACATGCATACATACAGACATACAACCCGAGCTAATATAAAGCGTGTAAAAATAATGAAAATATACCTATTTCTCATTCTGCTTAGCCCAAGCACACTTTCAAATAAATGTATCAAATATGACGTCTATAAATAATTTTTCCTTTTAATAAAACGATAAACAACGATAATGAAATTTGTGAGACTATGTATATTGATAAAAAAATTTCGTGATTTTTTGTTTTATGATTCATTC
>DWME01007497.1:0-12574 GCA_018244795.1 Parelbella ahira ahira
CACCACCTATTCCATGGGACTTAAACGTAACTGGTGAAACGTGGGAGTGTACTACACTCTTCTGCCTACCCCTTCGGAGATTACAGGCGTGATGTTACGTTTAGTAATGTAGTCACTGACCGTACCTAAATACATTCCTTAAAATATCAACGACAACTTATTGACGTCCCACTTTTGCGCAATTGTTGTATATGGTTCATCAAAAATAATTTTATAATCCGACGTCAGCAACCCAAACACACATGTTTACATTTACTGTAGCACGCATGGGCACAGCGACATTAATAACAAATCTTTACATTAATTTTATATAAAGGTGCCTTTGTACGTCCATTGTGAGAACAACAATACGTAGATGTCGTCTACGATACGCAGGCGTTTTGTAAAATATAGAATAACATGCGCAAATGATAGTGATTATAGGTGGCGCTGGGCGCGGCGCGTGCCCGCGTAATTATTGTAATCTGCGCTGCGCCCGCGACGCTCCCGCCGCGCCTCTCGCACACTACGTACATTGTTACTCCCGTTTCCAGGAGTTTGTTCTCGACCTTTTAGATTTTCACAGTAGGTCGCCATTGAGCGTTTATCGTGCTTACAATGTACCAATGGCCATTATGTAATTGTTGTGTATGTGTGAACATACCGTGTACTGAAAAGGGTTGTAATACAATTACTAAAGATGTAGATGCTTAGGCAAATGTGGCGAACCATTAGGTTATGTTATAACATTTTACTATTAAATAGTTCGTGAATATTTATACACATGGTTACACATGTACCGGCTTGACTCACGTGAGTTTAGTCGGGCCATTCCTAAAAAAGCACGTGAGTTAACTGAGTGTTCATAGTAGTTACATCTTGTTCATAGTAGTTACGTCTTGCTGTCTAGGCGCGGGGAAAAGATATGTCGCTTATAAAGATAGCGCATCACGTAGGCAATGTTCGATGCGAAGGTGAAGAGTACGCGTGCGTTATCGTAGATTAGTTTGCGTGCGATACGTTCCCGTGCCCGCCCAGCGGCCGCCCTGCGCGTCGCCGCCCCGCGTAAACAAACAAGCCAGCGCAGCGGCAGAGCGGGACGGCGAGCGCGCACGGCCGACCGCGCCGCTACGCCAGAACCCCGCAATTAGTAGGCGAGATTCGTCCGTCGCATCGATTCGTTACGGGATAATTGCTCGGAGAATTTCCTCGCGGAAAATTCGGGCCGCGTGTGACGTGCTAAGTGACTGGAAACGGATGAGCTGCTGAGATGAACTGTGCGTACTATCAGCAACCCGGGGGCTCGTACCCCGTGCCCCACAATGTTAACAATAATCATTTCAGCGAGGTAAATACTTCATTTTATATTATAAATCTTTGGATACAAGTAATTTGTTATCAGTAATGTGTTTATTATTTACGTAGGTATATCTTAAAAAAACATATGATTAGTATAAATAATTGTCGTAATTCTCACATTTATTCATGTTTATTTAATTATCATTTTTATTTTAATTTACGCAGAGAGAGTAGGTAAGTACAGAGAGGGTGATTTGATAAATAAAATTCGCTGTATTATACACGAAAGCGCTCTTACTTTTTGAATGTCGAATAAAATATTCTTGGGTTCTAATTAGATTATCGCCCAATGCCGTGTTAGGATATCTTGTATAAGATACGATTTTAACTTCAATTCATATATTTAATGGCTTAAATAATGTTATAATAAAATTTTAAAGCATATTGCAAGCTTATTACTGGTTGGTAAATATGCACCCGCCGTCGCAACATAATTGTTCTGCAGCCTGTCACTTATAAAATATCGATCACGTCTGATCCATGATCGCAATCTCCCTTGATTAATTACAGTAATTCACCTCCGCTTGTAAAAATCCATATTAATCAAACGGAAAACAGCAAATATGTATATACAAACAGTGAAGATATCGTTGCAATTCATAACTGAGCGCCGTTAAATTAATTTTTAAATTTACAATTTGTCAGGAAATAATTAAAGTAATCATCGCTGTTTGCGTTTGAGTTCTTCATCATCCCCGTATATCTGAAATGAATTATTTCTTTGAATATTATGCACACAATGAACAAGTTTTAAATATTTACTAGTGGCCCAGTAGTGATCCAAATTCGATCGTAAATCATTTAAAAAAAAGTTTGAGCGTTCTCTAGGTTCCGATGTCAAAGATTACGCTTAACTATATAAATCTTTGCTCTGTGTTACTTTATTAACAACAATTATTATTGACGTCTTATTGACGTCTCAAATCTGACATTGACATTGGGAACATATTTAACAAATGTTTTATTTAATTCAATTTAAGGTATTTATAATAAATATTACACATACATTAAATATTAAAGACAGACAATATTAATCTATTATCAACATGGCCACAGACTATAAGCATAAACGAAACAGTAGGTATATATATATGTTCGATATTTTGTGACACTACAGTCAAATAATATTATCAGTTGTCAGACTTTAACCACATACATGAGAAGATAAGTGCCAAATATTTATATCTATTATAATTTCAAGTTGGAAAAATGAAAATTTATGAAACATTGCATGTTTAATAAGACAACCATCCCCATCACTTATACTGTAGTGTTTTATTTGTATACATTAAAGTTTCTTTTTAAAAATATTATCATTCTGCACTCCTTCTCTATATAAACTAGAAGTGTGCCAAATTACATACTCCTGCGTCCGCGCAATTTTCGTAAAAAGGGGTACAAAATTCTTTGCTTCACTTATTAACATATAGATATCGAAGCATTTTTCCACGAATTGTTTTTATTAATAGATATTAACTGTGAATAGTTTTTTGTGTCTTTGTAAGGAAAATAGATTGCCACGTTTGGGTTTGTATATATTAATCCGTTTTCACACGTGTTTTAGTGAAATGAATAACTTCATAGTAAAATAAAGAATGTAGGCATAAATATTTAAAAGGCATTAATAGTTCACAGAGGCTTTAAAATAACATAATCTTCGGTTTTAGTCTGTTTACAATATAAAGTGAATAATCTCAAATTGCACGAAACATATTTATGTATGACAAAAGATCATTTTACTATTAAATATATTGTGAATATACACATGATTATACATATACAGGGTTAACTCACGTATGTTTTTGGGGATGTCTCGACTAATCGTAATTTCACACCTACATAGGTATATGATATACCTCGTAGGTTCGAATCTAGGTAGGTACATATGTAACCGTGCGTAAATACTGTAATATAAAAAGGAATTAATTAATTAATTAGTTAAATAACATGTCCCCATCTATTACGTGTACACGTCAATTACATCCTATTATCACAAAATTAGCCTTTGTTCGTTACATAAATTGGACTCAATACAACGTATGACGAAAAAAATTTGTCATTTAATAAATAGAAAAAGTTAATAAGGGCACACTTCAACAAAGGTAAAATACTAAAAGATTTTTTTTCAATTGGAACCTAAATTATGTCATTTCTGCGAAATTCTAAAAAAATTATTTATATAAAGACTTACGTAGATATATGTATATAGAACTTTCGAGGTTTTAATCTAAGGTAAAATTGTTTAGCGATCAATTCTAAGTGCTTAATTATGTTTCAATATGTTGGTAATTATAACGAAAATTGTTTGAATGTTCAAACCATTAAGTATAATGTCAAAGCACTAATGTAGTTACAGATACTTGCAAACAGTAATTTTCGTATTATTTATGGAGAAAAATTGTTTACCGCTAATAAACAGGAAAATATACAAATATGAGTGTATTTCACTAGATCATTAATATTGAACCCATATCCAAAGTGTTATCTTTAAAAAGCATATCTCAAGTCAAATTTTAATTCATATCTTTCCATAGTTTTTTACTCCTATTCGAAAGCTATGTACCGAAGAGCTAACAAAGAAACAACGCAGCGGCAACAATAACAGAATGGGAATGAAAATATTTAATTGGCGTGATTATATGTGTGACTATTAACAAACACCGCCCGTCGCCGCGTCACGTTCAACAATAAACTAATCAAACTCCCTTCTTTATGTTATTTGTGGCCTCATAGTTATTTCTTTTGTTACAATTCAAGTTAAGAAAATGACAAATACATACCAATATGAACTAATTGCTAAACGTTATCATCGTCATCATCAGCTTTGGATGTCAACTGCATGTCATAGCCTGCCTTATTCGGCGCCACTCCTCCAGCCCTCGCCCGGCCTTTGCGGGTCCGCACGACGTGAAATAAGTACATATATCTATTTCGTTGTAGTGAAATATTCTTATTGATCAAATTCACTACTTACGATGTCAAGCAAAGCGAGAGACGAGCCAGTTAGCACTCACGTCAGTGTTAATAAAACTAGTTCAAGCTTTTTTAGTCGTTAATGTCTGCCCACCCCTGCAGAACGCGGTGCAGGAATTGTTCCACGGACTCGATTAGATTCGAATATAATGCCTCAGATGTCGGTTTTAGATGTCGAAGTAAAGTGTACATTTTGCTATCACTCATAACATCGGTACACACGCAATGGTTACCAGACGCGACTGTAACGAATTTTCTAGAAATCTTAATATAAATCGTTGTTACTAAGTACCTACCTACAATTTATGATATCTAGCAGATAAGTACCGTTTTGATGTATGTTCCTGGAGAGTTTAAACATGAGATAACGTTTAATTTCTTAACAAAACTTAAAATATTGGGGTATTAACGGAATCTAACATCTTCATTGGAAATCGTGAGTCCGATTCGTAACATATTATTTTACTTACCTACATAAGGTATTTATAGATAATAAATTTATTACAAAATTGTATTCATAAAATTTTCCAAAAATATGTTTTCGAAGCCACAACTATCATCATTATTAACTCTCGATGCATTAGATATGTATATCATATTTTGAACATATGCAAACAGTAGGCAAGCGTTTCGTTCATCTATAGAGTGTAATTATCGTAATGCAGGCTAAAAATATTTTTTTTTCGTTTCACAACCAGCCAGTCATCGTAATTAAACACAATCCTTTTAAATTGTACCAGATAGAGCCGAGTGGACTGCACTAAGAACAATTACACTGCCTATTTCATATTAAAGTGCTTTTTAATAGGGTTTGTTTAATTTTAGATGCATTTGTAAAACATAGATATATCATACATACATAATATATTGTAAATATCGCTCTAAAACGCATAGAAAAAAAAATGGGTCTGTATTAAGACTTATGCTTAGACATTACTTATATCGAGACTTTCGTTAGCTTGAGTTATAACTATCGTAACTAGCATAGGTAGATACTTATAATTTAACGGGTGAACAGAGCAGATGTTATATGTACATACCTATATTTTAAATCTCAGTTCTTATCACCATTGCGACCTTCCAACAACTGACAGGAATAGACGAGTACAATAAATTTCGGTAAATGTTCAATTCTTTCATTTTACCAGTTTGAGGTGTATGACCCGGTAGTACAATTAATAATGCTTTAAAACAATATAAGTTTTTACTATCGCCTATCACATAGCTACTATTTGGCTGCCTATTTGCTAGAAAAATAAAAAGCTTACATTTCATTAAGTTAATAGTATGTACATATATTACATTTACCTTAAAACTGTATACATTTCATTTTAATATGCAACATTACTGTGATCAGCGTTCAGTGGCAAGTGGCGATTACAAATGCGAGTTATCTCAGTAATTACAGAGAATTAAACATTTGCATGGTTCGCGGCAATCGTAAAACATTGGGTAGCGGCCGTGGTGTGTACAGTTATGATTTCATTAGTATTTTTGTGTATACAATCAACATTAATACATTATATCACTTTACATTGTATAGTACTACTCAGTGGTATTATGTATACCATCGAATAATTGACCGTTTTATTTCTATCCTATTTAAATTAGTGCCGACCATCGAAAAGACGCGACTCCAGATATATGCGAATAGGATATTTTTTGACGTTTATATATAATATGTATATTGTGATAGGTATCTATGTAAGTTAGAAAAAAATCAACTCGTATTTATTTTATAGAATCGAACGTACTTCTCAATAATTTATTGTGAGCTCATACGATTTCTAAAACTGCAACCTTTTATTAAAACTCTTTCCACTTTTACTACTTATAAGTTAGACAATATTTTTATAAATCAACTATTAAGTTAGTACAGATAGTTATTGGCTATAGGTATGTAGGTACATAATATACTTATGTTATGTTCTACACCTAATTTTAACATTCTTTTTAGTGTTTCCCATTACTGTTCTTAAGCCGGTTCACAGGTAGACCCTCGTATACTGTTAAGATAAACATATGTACAATACCGTAACTATAACATACTTACAGTCGTCAAATTATATCACAAATTTTACAATACGCTACAAATTTTTCCTGTAAGTATCTCTAAGTAAACAAAATCCCATAAAACCGATTCATACGATTTAGGTAGGTAGGTATATAAGCATAAAATCTAATTAACAGACTCGGCTAATTTAACGCAACTTTTTTCGGCTAGGATTGCCGTCAAAGAGTATCCTAATTTCAGTGGCATTACTACAGGACGCTAGCGAGCGGGCGGGGGCGCGGGGCACTCGGGTCCCGCAATTACGGGCCCCATAATTACAGGGCTGGCAGCCGCGGCGCCGAAACCGGCCGACTCCGAACGAATCTCCAGCCGTAATTAAAAACGTTCCAAATTAAATTCGCTCGTGTGTACGCTCACCGACTTATGATATTAACTTTTTAGGGACTTTCTAATTAGTTTTTGTTGGGCTTTGAAGGCCGGCTGGAATAGGCACAGCCACTTGGATCGCTGGCTGAGCAGTAAGAAACATCGCGTGAGTCGGGCGTAGATTACAATCACAGGCGGGTTTATCATGTAACACCTTCTTCATGTAATGTTATAGAAGTGTGAGGCTTAAGTCGTACGATCATATTAAGTAAGAGAAATACGTACACTCGCAAGAACGGAATATCCAAAACGGAGGAAAAATTTATTGTGTGTAACATTGCTAGCTGGTTAATATTTCATTTTATTTTAATGCTTATTATTTCAAATTAAAAACAAAAGTACCTACGTCATCTTTTATGCCATTATTTAAATTTTATTGGAATTTACATCATTCCCAGCTGAAACCCCTCAATTATTTTATCGTTTAATTATTTTCTGGTTTTGAATTTCGTTAAAACGTTTCATGGTATAGTTTTATTACTTTTTATACTTTTTAAAAGTCAAGAATTTATATTATATTATATTTATATTATATGGGGCTCGTTATGATATTAATTTTAAACCGATATTCTTTTTATACCTTTGTAACGCAGTAGCGTAGGTACGTATAAACACCAACAGAGTACACACAAATACATCCATTTATAGTAGGTACATTGACGCACACATATATTGTGCTTACACAAATTTTATCATTACACAATATAATATATTGACAATAAAGCGATTTTTTCATTCATTTCTGTAAACACGGTGTTTAGAACTATGAACCTTTAACTATGTTTACTGGAATTTACCACCATGGCGCCGTATTACATCGCTGATATTTCCCTCGCAGAAACCCAGTACCGACTTGAATCTACATAAAACCTTTTTTTGTTCAATCGTGACCAGATTTATTCAAGAAGTTCCCGTGCTGTTATGTGATAAGAAAAAACAGTAACTAATGTCGTTTTCTCCGTATTTTCCAGGTTAGTATCGACTCCGTGTCCGCGGAACACAAGGACATGAAGATATTAGTAAGTACTTGATTCCCTGTGTTTTAATTTTCGTATATTGCAATAAACCAATGCAATAACGTAGGTATTTTAAAAGACTTACAACGCGCTAGAACAACTGTATGTGTCTGTACAATTAGTTCATTCAGGTTTATCCCATCTCTACACGTATTCCCAGCTGGAAGCAATTTTAAAAACAATATTTTAGTTTACAGAGCGTAGTTGCCAATCCTTGTGTACATATGGGCCACCTGTCCAAGACCTTATGGGTTTAAATATGTAACTGCGTTTAGGACGAATACTTACTAAACTCCTAGCATCTTGCCCTAACTACACTCATCACGTCAACACTTTTAAGTCTCCACTGTTGGACAGGGCCTCCTCTCTGAAAAAGAAGTGTCAGTATAAGGATTACCTAGATTAATAGAGACTAATGGGATCCCAGATCTCTGCAGTTCTATTACTTTGAATACTAGATAATAATCAAATTAACTGACACTAATAATTCTGATACTACAGTCTTGTTCGAGGTCAGATGACATAGATGCCCGTGGGCGGCCACGGCCTCTTGTCACTGTTGCCTGCCTGGACATTTGCTATTTTTTTCACAAAGAGATTTAGGATTTACTTCAATTAAAAATTCGGCTAAAAGTACTACACCATTACTAGTAGCTATTGTAAAGCTTAAAGGAGATGGATCTCTTTTTTGTTATTTCTTGAAGTAATTTTGTTTGTAATCTGATGTAATAAATAAATTATCTATCTATATTTTTTTCTCTTCAAATGCATAATTCTAAATAGCTTGCAACATTTAAAGAATTAAATTACGCAATTCTTTGCCAATAATTGCTCAATATCAGTATTATGACGGTAAATGCCACAATTCAACGGCGATTTTCCGGCGCTGTGATACAAAATTATATAGGTATGAATATCGGATGACGAAATCGGTAATTTATTTTGATTTGTCGTCATCGACGTCTGATACTGTGAAATGGGCATTGTGTGGCGCTGAGAGGCGCGAATAATTCATTCGACACGGCGCAAGATGCGCGTGCGCACCGCCACGTGATGTCCGAACAACATTCGCTCAGGAATTCTAGCGGTTCAATACTTTGTACAGTAACCCTCCCAACAGCGTGTTGTTCAGTCGATTTTGAACCTTAAAACTACACTCATAAAACACATAAGAATCGAACGTTGATGCTTTTATTAACATGCCTCGCAAACATCGCTTTGAGCGCGACATTAAAGCTATGTTAAAGGCACGCTTGAATCGTACACGCACGATCCGATGGGATGTTTGCACTGCACATTGAATCGTACACGCACGAATCAACGTGGAGTTTGCACTTTACATTGGACCAATACATCGATAAGTCGCTTTACTAGGAAATTAAACTTTTCTACACTTCAATTATTATTTTTTTGATCTGCAACTAAATTGCATTGCACACAATTAACAAATTTACAGTTCAATCGCAATCGACAAATGATATGAATGGTTCCACAAATGTCCGAGCTGAATATTCCGCGAAGCGATTGTTGTACTGGCTTTGTTTTGTTGGGTTCTATATAGCGAACCGTTTAAAGGAACTAAGAGCTTGATTGACGGGCTATAAAACGATGAAGTTAGCTTTCAGTCGAGACAAACTAATTAATCTTTATCTCACCGAGTTACGTGGACCTCGCGGCTTAAAATACTGCTTGGGGCGTGACAGTACACCGCACCAGCTGACAAGTGTCATTCACCGCGGCTGTTCGCGTCTTGACGGCTCCGAGTACACGCGGCGTGATGATGAAGAGATTTGTGAGGTTTTTTTATCATAGGTAACAAGGACACATTTGTACGTATTAAACGTACGTGTTAATTCTAACGTTAATTTAAATATCCGGTAGGGAGGTTCTTTAATTCTACATTCCTTAAATATTTTCGCTTAATACCGTGTGACTAGCTAGGAAACTTCAAGAAGCTCCTTTAAAAGTCAGCTTTTCGTGTATAACGGTTTTAAATCCCCTTAACTTTCAATAAGATGGCGTGCTGTCCTTAAATGACATTTACCTACTGTCAAGAAGTATGCAATTACGTTTGAATTTTAATATGTCGTCTCTGTGGAGTATACAAGCCAGCGACATATGCCCATGAAACATTGTTGCAAGCTTACATTGGTAGTCTAATATTATTATATTATTATTTAATAATGAAACAGTTATTAACTAAAAATTAAGTTTCTATATATGCATAATTATGTAATAAGGCCAGGTCTATTACAGTTTAGGCAGATAAGGCAGACCTGATGGTCTTTTCGTACATTCTGTGCATTATTTTGAATTCGGTGCAAATAGTGCCTAAAACAATGGCTAAACTTATTCTTCTTAGTCAAAGGAAGTGGTAAAAGCTTTACCCAAATTATATTGTATCAACGTAATATTAATATTGTTTTAATACAATTCTATCTCGCTTTGGGGTCAGTTAATGTACAATTGAAAGGGCCGTGGATGAATAATGGCGGTTTTACCACAATGCCTCGGCTGAAGGCAACGTGTGGCGCCGCGGGCTCGCGCGCTGTGCGGCCGAATTGTGTACACCATTAGAATTATATCGATACAATCCTCTTACTAAAATCAAACAGTGGTTTGTGTTGCGATAGATGGAAATATTTACGTCATATAATGTCGTGTTACATACTGTGATTGTTACTGCAGGCGTTACGTGTTTTGCGGACTTCTACAGCAACTGGGTAAAATTAGAATTACCTAGGACGGGTGTTCAATGAATGAAAACACTATACTTTTCTAATTACATTTCAGTTTTTAATTACACTTTAAAATCAGATAAGTGAGTTATGATTGTAATTGTAATCATCATCATCATTATCAGCCTACTCCAGTGCACTGCTGAACATAGGTAGGCCTCCCCCAATGAGCGTCATCGCGCCCTGTCTCGGGCTTGTAATTGTGAGATATAGGTATCTACCTACATATATTACGTCATTGAAATTACTGTTATTAATTTCACACCATTTTAATTTATTTTTAGTACAAATGTTGTTCTGAATAAAGGAAATTCCGGTAATATTTATCAACGGTTTTGTAATATTTGAACAACGGCTATTCTATAATTTTAATCGTTACATGAGCAATTAATATATTTTTTGTAAGATGACGATTTTAAATGGACTCAGATCGAAAGTGTTACTGTGGCTTTTCCTTTGAGTACTCTGATCATAATTAAGAAAAAAAAGATGTGTTGGGTTTTTAAACAGATACTATATAGGTATATATGTATATTCGTTTCATAGACAACACTTCACAGCTTGTCAGAGCAGCGCAGATAAACCACCATGCCTACAACGATAGAGCATTCTGCTCATTGAGCATTTTGCTGTCGGAACACAAGCTGTTCGAGTTTATCGCGACACTGCACCTAACAGGGAGTGTTAATATTCACGAATAATGACGCGTAATGTTTATGGCAATTTATATTATTTCTATATAAAATCAATATATTTCATATTTCTCTTTCAGCGTTGCTATAAAAACAAAATAAGCGTCCACATCGAGGGTATGATAAACAGGCTAGGTAGGTATATATTGACAAAATAGTGATGATTATTTTACCTACATAAAATTGTTTTACTTGTATAATTGTTTTACGCATATAAGTGGTGAAACGTGGGAGTGTACTACACTCCTCTGCCTACCCCTTCGAGGATTATCGGCGTTATGTTACGTTTTTTTGTTTTACGTATGACTGTTTCAGTCTTTACATAATGTGTCCGTATGTTGTTAGTCTGTATGTATATTCTTCAGTTGTGTCTTACATTTGAGAAGCATCGACCGTCAAGTTAGCTGCAATTATAATAACTGGGAAAGTAGGTACTCATATCGCTTAGGTTTAATGGTAATGATTTATGACATGAACAAGAGTAAACGGTTCGTTTTTATAAACGTTAAAAAGATTACGAGGGTAACAAGCGCGCTGATTTAGTTTGCAGGTACTCGTATATAAAGTAGGTACATCTTTCATTGACTTCAGATAGAGCTTTCGTTCATGTTGACTTTAGATGAAACTGTCCATGGATCGGCAATGATCACTATTAACGACTAAGCTGGCAGTTCAAAACATTGTAAGGCAAAACCTGCACAAGTTAGAATTCTATTTAATGTTTCTGTGTGGCGTGGGAAGCTTGTCAACCCGCATTTGACCAGCGTGGCAGACTATGGTCTAAACCTGATTCTAAGAAGTTCACCCATCTGCAGCAGTGGAACGATAAAAATATTTAATGATTAAAGTATCTACTGACATACTTATACATACATGTAGTATGTATAAACACATATGTATTTCAATAGATATACATATACCGTTACTATAGAAAAAGAAAGATCTGGAAATAAAAGAGGTTTTTCAAGAACGACGAAGCCAGAGCACGTTCAAAGTGCGGACAGAATTAAGAGCGGAGGTTTTTCTACTAAAAGCCATTCCGAATGCTGTAGGTAAGAAACATTAATTTAAGGAAGGGTCGGAAGGTTTCTCGGTGTGTGTGGAAGGACGTGAGCGAACTTTCTTACGGAGCTCAGCTTAAGTACCTACTCCAGATAGAATGTATAGGGCTGTCCAAACTCAAGTTACGGAGTTCTTGATAAAATGTTTAGGGCTGTCCAAAGGTAACTTATAGAATTTTTAACAATCACTATTTGTTTTGTTCGTGCAATATTTTATATTTCGACTTCACATAAACCTATTATTATATTAATAAACACTCCTATTGGCAAACGTAGCGAAGGACCCACTCCAGCTAGGTGGAGTGATGATACACGC
>DWME01007498.1:0-12571 GCA_018244795.1 Parelbella ahira ahira
AGAGTACCTATATGTCTACCTCTTATCCTTGGACGGCAACTCAAGCATATCAAGACGCTGAGCTGATATCGACCGCGTCGTCTTGGGGTGTACAAACATCTCTATCTACTAAAAATCCAAGAGATCATACAGTTTCGGAAGTAATACAACATGCTATTCAACAACCAAGTTTGTCGAATATCAATCAATGTACATCTGATGGATTCATGGGTGACAGCGAAGACTGCAGAAAATTTTATAGATGTGTTAATAATCAGCATGGAGGTTATATAAGGTATGAATTTTCATGCAGTGAATCAACTATATGGGATGACGACGCCCAGGGATGTAATCACCCATGGGCTGTTCAGCGTAGACGATGTGGAAAAGGTGGTGGTTATGACGAAGATAGTATCAGTTATTTGAATCAAATTAAAAACAATGATATAGTGCCGAATGAAACAATTCAACAGCAAACACAAATTGCTTACGGTTCTAAAGTAACGCAATCACAAATACAAATAAGTAATGGAACGGCAATACAAAATCAGACACAGATAAATTTTGGTGATCGTCTAGAACAAAAAAAGCCTGTCGTAAAACAAAACCAGACCCAAATAAGTTTTGGATCAGCAATAAGTCAAAGTCAAACTCAAATTAATTATAGCAACAAGGCGACTCAAACACAACTGCAGGTTGATCATTCGAACCAATCCAGCCAAGTTCAGATTCAAATAGCAGAATTTTCCACACCAAGTACAGCCGTATTAACTTCTGCTCAACACAATAAGGGCAGTAGTAATAATAAATGTACCAGAGAGGGTTTTATAGGTGATTCAAATGATTGCAAAAAGTTTTACAGATGTATCGGAAATGGAAAAGGTGGGTTTAATAGATATGAATTTTCGTGTAGTGAAGGCACATTATGGGATGAAAAATTAGAAGCATGCAACCATGCCTGGGCTGTAAAAGAATGTGGAGCCCAGGTGCCTAGTTCAAGTAGTACCTCTATAACGACAACCGTCATAAATCCCATATATGATTATTACACGACAATGTCTTCTTCTTATTTTAATAATGAAATTCACGATGAAATTGGCTATGATAACCAAAATAATAAACAAGAACAAGATGAACCTAAATCGACTCAAATAATTAATACGACACCTGCTGTGACACCTGAATCTTCAAAAGTACATGAAACAGATTGCAAATCGAGTGGGTTTTTTGGGAATGGTAATGATTGTTCCAAGTTTTACAGATGTGTAGAAAACGGTAAAGGTGGTTTTACGAAATATGAGTATAAATGTGGTGAAGGCACAGTTTGGGATCCTGAGATTGAATCATGCAATCACGCTTGGGCTGTAAAACAATGCAGCAGTGCTCCTCAAAATGTAACTTCAATCATAATAACAAGCACAGAAAAGGCAATAATGACCACTGTATCTCTTATACAAAGTACAACACAGACTAATGTTCATGAGACTGACTATGATTCGGGTTATAGGCCTCAGCAAAAGGAGACGCCGCCTCCATTAACAACATCTACCGAACATATTACTAATCAAGGAAATGATTGTACTAGGGCAGGATTTATGGGAGATAATAATGACTGTAAAAAGTTTTATAGGTGTGTAGAAAATGGTCAAGGTAATTTTATCAGACATGAGTTTACATGTGGCGAGGGAACTGTTTGGGATTCTAAAATAGAATCATGTAATCACGTATGGGCGGTAGAGAAATGTGGAGAAAACGCAATAAGCGAGAATAATATAAATCAAGTAAACGTATCAAACAATGTACCTGATGAAAGCTCAGAGATTGATAATGGTTATAACACACATATTGATAATGATAATCATTCGTCACAAAGTACAACTACAGCTATCACAACTACAACCAATATATTTGGTATTACCAATAAAGAAAATCAATGCTATGAAAATGGATTTATGGGCGATAAAAGTAACTGCAAAATATTTTACAGATGCGTTGAAAATGGTAATGGTGGATTTATTAGATATGAATTCTCGTGTGGTGATGGTACCGTTTGGGACCCTAAGATTTCTGCTTGTAATCATGCATGGGCAGTGGATAATTGTGGAGGAGCTCAGTTAGAAAATGAAAACATATTGAATCTTTCAACGCAAGATAATAAATCCACAACATCTTATATTGATAGTACGCAACACACAACAATCAGCTCTTCTACAATTTTACCAACTACGATATCTACTGTTAATAATAAATGTTTGTCTGAAGGATTTATAGGTGACAATCATGACTGCAAAAAGTTTTACAGGTGTGTAGCTGATGGAAAAGGTAGTTATATACAGTATGATTTCTCCTGTGGTGAAGGAACTGTTTGGGATCCAAAAGTTGAGGGATGCAACCATGCGTGGGAGGTCGAATCCTGTGGAAGTAATTTGTCGCCTATTTCCACCGTAAGCTCATCAACATCTTCAGTAACGATGAAAGACGACGTGACAGATGTCACCTATATGACACAAAACAATCAAGAGACAAGCAGTTCAACTGAAACTAATTTTTGGAGTAGTTCTACAGTTAATTCACCTACAGTTAATAATGATAACAAACATTGTACGACAGAAGGTTTTGTAGGCGACAGTAATGACTGTAAAAAGTTTTATAGATGTGTTAACGACGGCAGAAATGGTTTTATTCGTTACGAATTTACTTGCAGCGAGAGCACAATCTGGGATTCTGAGATAAATGCATGTAATCACATAAATGCTGTTAAAACTCCTTGTAGCTCTGTATCTGCTCAGGATAGTAAAGAAACAGAACCTAGTCCACCTTATACTTTAGCCAGTTCTCCACTTGAAAATAATTATTATTCTACTACGTTAAAACCTGAAAAAAACCATCCGTGTGAGCAGGAGGGCTTTGTTGGAGACAAAAACGACTGTAAAAAGTTTTATAGATGTGTTGATAATGGAATGGGAGGTTATCATAAATACGAATTTTCTTGTGGTGAAGGGACAACATGGGATCAAGAAATTTTAGCCTGTAATCATGCACCTCCAGGTCCACAATGCAGTGCTACAGATACGGAATCTCATACAGAAAGAAATGAACCACCTGTTTCCTATTCTACTTCAACATCTTTAAGCACAACAGAACCCGGTGAAAAAACAGAAAAGCCTTTAAGTAAAGACAAATGTACTTCTGAAGGATTTTATCCTAATTCGAAAGACTGCAAGAAATTCTTTCGATGTGTAACTGACGGTAGAGGTAATTATATCAAATATGATTTTACGTGTGGTGACGGCACAGTTTGGGTTCAAGATATTCAGGCATGTGATCATGACAACGATAAGTCTCATTGTAATGAAGGTACAGCTTCTGGAACTACGTCACTTCATTCTAGTCAAGGACAACCATTTACAACTACATCTATGTCACTTTTGAGCACGACTAATGAAGTCACATCAACTGCTGCTGCTGAGCATGGGACACAAGTTTCTCATAAGCCTGGATCATCGAAGGAGGATGTTTGTCAATCAGAAGGTTTTTATCCAAGCGACAGTGATTGCAAGAAGTTTTACCAATGTGTAAGTAATGGCGATGGAGGCTATGTTAAACATGAGTTTACTTGTAGTGAGGGTACGGCCTGGGATATAAAAATACAATCTTGTAATTATATAAGTGAAGTTGAAAGGTGTCATAATTCAAATGAAATAGAGGTTGAAACAAAAACTACAATGCAAGATGAAGTAGCATCTGAATCTTCAAGTACCACAGAAACTCTACCAAAAAGTTCGACAGCTGTAAGTGATACAACACAGGACAGCTGTGAAGAATCTGGATATTTTGGTAATACAAAAGAATGTAAAAAGTTTTATAGATGTGTCGATAACAGTAAAGGTGGATTCACAAAATACGATTTTACATGTGGAGATGGTACAATATGGGATCAGGATATAACTGCTTGCAATCATCCTCAAGATGTGATTAATCCTTCGTGTAAAAATAATGGGGGTTCTACAACTACAACACTAACAGCAACAACAAAAACAACAACTTCTACTACAGTGTCCAATGAATTATCAGAAACGACAACTAAAAGTAGTACTTCAACAGATTCATCGACACAAAGTACTACTCAGAGTAGTGACAAAAATACTCAAGAAATTTCTACAACGAAACCAAATAATAGTAATAATTATACATGTACTAAAGCAGGGTTTTATGCAGATCCTTATGATTGTAAGAAATTCTATAGGTGCGTTGATTGGGGTGGAGACGGGAAAAGTTTTTCAATTTTCCACTTTGATTGCGGAGAAGGAACCATCTGGGATCCTGAACTTCAAACTTGTAATCACGAAAACTCTGTTTATCCTTCACGTAACTGTAGTGGAACAGAACCACAAAAAGAAATTAGTAATGAAACTACTACGACTGAGGGAACGACAACTAAACAAGAAGGGACTACAGAATTAACAACTGTAGAAGGAACATCTACAACTGCTGCTACACAATCGACTACTCAAAAATCAACTACAAGAGAACCTAGCACAACAACAGAATCATCCAGTGCCACTGATAAAACAACCACGCAACAATTGTCAACCAGTGAACAAACTAGCTCTACACAGCAAAGTACTACGCAGCAGTCTACAACGGAACAAAGTGTTACACAACAGAACACAACTATATCTGAACAAACCACAAGTCAACATTCAACTACTACACAACAAGCTACAACAACTGAACAAACCACCAGTCAACCATCCAGTACTACACAACAAACTACATCAACGGAAGAAATCACAAGTGAACAAACAAGTACTACAAAACAAGCCACAACAACGGAACAAACTACAACTCAAAAAACAACTACTACACAAGCAGCTACAACAACGGAACAAACTACAAGTGAACAAACAAGTACTACACAAAAAGCTACTACGACAGAACAAACTGCTTCTACAACAACTGAACAATCTACCACTACCACCACCGTAACGACAACGACTGAGCAACCAAATACAGCAACTACTGAAGAAACAACAGCGACGTCAATGCAAACAAGCACAAGTGAGTCCACTACTGCTGAACAGACAACAAAAGCTGAAGAGACAACTACTCAGGAATCAAGTACTGAACAAAGTTCAGAAAATCAGTCTTCAACAACTGAACAATCGTCTACGACGCAGGAATCTACTGATAGTAGTACAACTACAGAAAATGGACAAGATATAACCACAGAAAAAGGATCCTCGGAAAAGGAATGTCCCCAAATTGATAACGACCAATATTTATATGTATGTCCAACTGGATTCAGAAGACATCCAAAATATTGTAATCTATTTTACCAATGCACGGAAGACGAAGATAACCATGAAGTAAAAGTTGCTGTGTTTAATTGTCCAAACAATACTATTTACGATGAAAGTAAAACTCAATGTGTAGAAGAAGAAAAAGCCGATAAGAAATGCGACGGACAGATTGCACAAAAACGTCGAGTAAAACGTTTAGATACAAACTACAAGGAACCGGTGAGTTAAATATTTTGTATAAAATTATCTGTGAAGATGTGTTTTTTTCTTTTAAAGAAGTAAAACGTAATAAGATAATTTGCGTTACTTTAAATATGGGATGATAATACCATACAATATAATTAATGCCATTGCCATAATTGTATTGGTAAGATAAGACTGCCTCGTTGGTCAATTGGTTGCAAGCGCGAATGCTGATCAGGAGGCTCTGGGTTCAGTAGCCGGGTCGGGTACTATTCGATTTTTCTGATTTGAAATTTCTAGGAGTGACTTGGAATCTGGATTTGTGCCCGGTGTATGGCAATAGGCTCATCACCTATTCCATGGGACTTAAACGTACCTGATGAAACGTAGGAGTATACTACACTTCTCTGCCTTCCCTTTCGGGGATTACAGGCGTGATGTTACGTTTTTACTTCATATTTGCGCGGATAAGCAAATTATTACAAAGAAAATCGAATGCATCGAAACTAAGAAAAAATCTTTAGTTAATGCCTTCTGATAACTACATACATAATTATGTATCAGCAGATTTTGTGACTCATGTGTATTATTAAATTTTAAAGAAGTTTGTGTCGATGAATTAGTTTTGTAAATTAATTATGGCAGTAGTACCTATATGTACGGTTTAGTGTTGGATTACAAAACAACCTATTGTCATATGTTACAATCTATTTTCACAGATCACGGTCAGTAAAGGGAGCTACTCTTGTTCGACAGCGGGACATTTCCCCTTCGAAAAGAATGAAGAATGTTCTCCAGTTCTATTTAAATGTGAAGCTACTAAGACAGGCAAATTACGAGGTCTTGTATATCAATGCCCAGAAGGCCATGTTTATTGGACAATAAGTAGAAGATGCGAACCTATTGTTGCAATGACAGATTGCAAGCATTCACTTTCGCAATGGAACGGCCGATACGAAATTCCCATAGAAAGAAAAAATGTAGCCAGAAAAAAATAAACGATAAAACATGTTCTTGTGAAAACACCTTCATTAAATTTTAATAGTTAAACATTTTACGTTATTAATAATTGTGCAATATGATGTATGTATGCAAGGGCGTAGCCAGGATTTAGTTCGAGGGGGGGGGGGAGTCAGGTAAAACTAATACGTTCGCTTAATTAGGATGAAATTATATTCGAAAGAATGTATGTATAGGTACTTATATTATTAACGAAAGTGACGTTTAAAACATATTAAAACTTTTGGCTACGCCCATGTATGTATGTATTTATCGATATAAATACGAGTAGTTGTAACGAAGAGGGTAATTAAAGCTTCCACGTGGCATATTTGTGAACGAAGGCATTACTTACGTTTTGGTTTAAATGTGGAATTTCTACTAAAAAGACGAATGGAGTAATTGTTTTTGTACTTTTCATATTTGTAATTTTGATAGTTCAAAACACTGTTTATACATCGTGTGTATTACTAATTGCTTGCAACACACTCATTTTTTAAAATGTATGTAGGTATGTATTAAGTCTAGTCTTACTCTTGACAAATTATTTTTAACAAAATTATGATTGCTGCCATACGGTTATGAAACTGTAAAATTTGTGATCAAAATATTGTATTATACGATATATAACAATATTTCGAACACGACTTTATAGCTTTAAGTTAGTAAGTAATGTAGGAAATAAAATATAATATTTAATTAAAGGATTTTTATTAATAAAATTAATAAAACAGACATCATTAAAGCAAAATATTAACTAATATATAAACAATGTAATCTACACTAAAATCACATTAATACCAGCACAAGACGTCAATAGTCCATTACAAAACAATGAAAGTTCGGAAATGATAAAATCCATAAGGGTATTTTCGTTTACATGATGAATTACATTACTGAACACTGTTCCTAAAAATGCATGACAAGCCGCTTTAGATGCTATTATATTACCTTTTAAATCGATTGATAAATCCAATGCAACGTGGTTATCGGATTTAGAGAAATATATAGTTTCAATTGATTTGCTTTTATTAACATTATTTAATTTAATACTCTTCTTATATTCATCACGTTTATCAGGATATCTCTTTGATGCTTTCTTAATGGGTGTTGATTTGTTTTCTCTAGAAGAAATGTGGTCCTTATGAAGTATTTCATTGTTTTTAGGTACGTTGAGTTCTATTACATTTGATTTATTGGCGGCCAGTTCTCCTCCAGGTTTGGAATTAAAAAGATACTTTAAAAATAAAGGTAAAATATTTTCAGCATCGTATGTTCCATTTATAGGCTTTAATACAGTTTTTTCTATTTCTTGAGAATGTATGCCTCTTTCAGCAGCGGTGTCATTTTCTTTCGAGTGGCGGATGCTCCCGTGTTTGAAGTTCTTCAGAAGTTTCGGATGCAAGATATTTTCAGTGTTTGTTGCAATAATAACTTCATTATTTTCAGCTACATTAAGATCGACTTTTGAAACATTACTATCTTCTTTGTCTAAAGCGTTTAGTATATCTTGTATATTATTTGGTCTCTTCGTACTGACTTCTGAATGAAGTTTATAACTTGGTTTCGTTTCCAGAAATTCATTGATAGATGTGTAGTCATTAAGAATGTTGTATAATTTTTCTATATAATTAGGATTAGGAGACTCAGAAGTCAATATTGTAGGGTTAAACACTATACCACCTTTGTCCCATATAGATATTGACCTTACTAAAAATTCTATTAAATATGATGGCAAATATCTCCAAACTTTTTTTACAGGAGAATCATTTAAATAACTTGTTAAAGATATATGTTCAATAGAAATATTGTATCCTTTGGATATTGTATTGTACTTTTCCTCATTACTCCATAAAGAATTAAATGCAATATCATTTCGCTGATGATCATTAAATTCGTATACACCTTGTGTTGTGTCGTTTATAACGACTAAAAATTTATATTGAAACCTAGGATATTTTTTTGATATTACATCAATAGGAGGTAAGTATCTATTAATATTTACTTCGGTAATGTTATTTATAACTAAATGCATGTATACCTTTGGTGAAGGCAGTAACTGTCCTTTAGAATTGATAGCATTATTATAAGTTCTATATTTAGGTAGCTTTAAATTTGACGGTGGCATCATTCCAAATATAAGTACACTGTTGTAAATTACGAAAACGGAAAGAGTGATCATGACTGCGCCTAACCACCAGTACGCTACGGAAGTTGAGCAATTATCTGAAATAATGAAAAAGTCGTTAGAACAAGGTACGCTATGGAAATTCTACATAAAATCCTAGTAGGCTATTAAAAACTTTTATGAAAAAAACGTGCAAGGTGCGAGTAAACAATATACGAGTGTTAGTATCGGCAATACATCTCTGTGTTGTATTCAAGGAAAGTCAAATCATGGTTGACGCCTACGATGTACAACCAGTACATCAGCATTCAACTATTCATATAATTTGCGACCTGCTGGGTTGCATCTTTTTCCACATTCGGACGTCATTCAAAGGAAACTTATCACTACTCCAATGCTGATAAATTTGTACGAATGTGTTGGGGACCAACCAATATAGAAAATGTTTTTCCGTATGATATTTTCAATACTGTTAGGCGTTTTTTACTTAATAATTGTGCTTGATGATTGAATTGAATTGCTTTTATATTTCTATCGGAGCTTGACGATGCTTATGAAATGAAATCTCAAGTCCTTTGTTGGACCTACGTATGTCAAAAATTTGAACTTCCTGTAACGACAAATATTGAAAGTTCTACCTGGCCAGCGAGATATGATAGCTGTGGCACCTTTGGCGTAGTTTCGGACTCTTCCTCTGCACACCGAGGGTCGATTGCGTCTTTTGTAATTGTAACTTCTAACATGAACGTCCTCATCGGAGTACTCATCGCACAGCAAGGGATGCTGCTCTTGGCACAACTCACTCATTACTGGCCATCTGTTGCGCTGCAAATTAATATTTCCAGTTTAAAATTTGTTGTTAGTTTAAATTTGGTTTAACTTTCAATTAAAAATAATTTACTAACACTCAATATTAAGACTTACATAAATATATAATTTATTTCAATATGTACTAATATATAAAAAGATAATTGGAAAATATATTTTGTTGTGATATGAATGTAGATACACGTCAGGTGTCACTTGGAATTATTTGACATGTTGTACAGTTTTTATTTGTTTTCTTTTTATAGTTGTACTATTTGAAATATTGTTGCATACAGAAACCTCTTTATTGTATGTATATCGGACCGTAAAGTTATCAATATCATGATTATTACAATGTCACATAGTGGAGCTTAAACTTTTCCAGTAAAAACATCTCACAATCATCAGTTTCTTAACTTATACACTGGATATATACACTTTCTCATAATTATGACAAAAGTGACAAAAAAATGCAGCATATTAGGAACATTTCTTTATATACTATTGTTAATACACGAAATAAACAAATTACTTCTATGATCACTGAGATTCATATCTTTTGTATTTCACATCGTAATATAATAGCCTAACATTACGCCTGTTTCCCCGAAGAGATAGGCAGAGGAGTGTAATTTACTTTCACAACTTAATAGTTAAGTTACACGTCCCGTGGAATAGGGGGTATAAATTCAGTCTCCAAGCTATTAGGTACTAAAAATTTCAAGCAAGAAAAACCACATCCCAACGGTAACAAATAAAGAAATACGATTTAGTGGTAAAACTATGCGTAGTAAAAGAAATTGCTATACAACTTAATTTTTTTAATTATACACAATCTACAGTTAACAATTACATAAGATAAACTAAGTAGGTATGTTTTTACTTACACCTTGCACTGGAGTTTATAATAATATGATTTAATCGAGACGCAAATAATGTAACGTTTGCTCTCGCTAAGTTAATGAGCAAGCAATTTTAAGTACGCGTCAACACTGACGATGACTGTATCAATTTAAGATTGAACTCTGTTTGTGTTAAATTTGTAACGTTACATGTTTATATGGTACGCTTTAATAATGTTAATTCAATATTGAATTAGTCTCACGTATTGACGTTTGGGTAATACGATTGTTCATATCGTGCTGGGTAAGTGAATTTATGGTCAAGGTGAATTTTTTCAATATGAGTAAGTACCCTCTAACGATGATGTTGAGAGGGAACTATGCAATTACATTTAGACAATGTTAATGTGCATGAGGCCATATAATAAAAACTCATGTGCATAGGTCTCTCCAACAGCAGTCTATTAAGCTGGATTTTCAGTTCTTGGTTTCCAACCACTGTCAGCCATTTTGCCTATATCGTCACTTCATTTAGCTGGTGGATATAGTAGCCATTATTGCCAAACATTATCCATGTTTGTTGTTTCTGATTTGTTTTCTTTATCATCATCATTATCATCAGCCTGTTTAAGTCCTCTATTGGACATAGGTTTCTCCTGAAGAGTTGTTGCTCATAATCCTCACGTTGGCCCTTTGTGGGTTGGGGATCGCAAACTTCTGCCGTCCGTAGGCGGTTTTAGATATTTCGGCGGGCATTTAGATATTTCGTAATCTGCCAGTGCCGGCTTTAGCTGCCTCTTACGATACTGTGGTAACCCAAGATAAAATTGAGTGTTGTATTCTGTTTCCGCTCCGACCTACATAATGTAGGTAATTATTTACTTCAGCCTAAAGAATAATTATAACTGCATGATTTCTAGACAAGGTTTTTACTGAAGTTTTTCAATGTAAGATCTTCGATAAAGATATGGGAAAGATAATCCAGGTATGCAGACATTTTCTTCCAGTTATCCTGGGGTGGACTATAAAAGATTAAGGTATGTTTGAAATTAATAAAACTAAATTTATGAGTACAGATATGAATATATTATGATGTCATCATATCATACATACATATTATTGTCCTTTATTGTCTCGCATTTATATAAAAAAATAACGTAGGACTTTAATAAGTTGTGTAATACAGTAATGAGTATCTACTTTTGGCACATTTGAAGCGTCATTTATAGATACATAATTTTTTTAGAATAAAAATTGTCATTTTCTTCAAAATTAGAATCGTTTCAAAATTTTGCGTCAGATACTTTCGTTTCATACTTATAATTTTCACCTATCAAGAAGTTTTAGGAGGCATTTGATTGTATCAATTTTCGCGCACATTTGGAATAAAAACGCATCGGTTGGATAACGTAAGTTCACTGTGGTGTTTCATATAGTAAACTTTTATTGGACTTCTTTGTATGTGTTCTCTGTCGTTCAATCGTTCACTTCATATTTCCATTAAACAACATGTCCTAGTGGTGCCCAACTGCATTGCAGGAATTCAAGATGGTAGTTCAAGCTCAGCAAATAAAACGGGATGAACAGTACCCGTTGCTCAAGGCGGACTGCGGGGCTGGGGAACCAAGTGTCCCTCAACCTCTCATATCTGTTGCGAGGAGTGTCACCTGTGTATCGAAACGATCATTGCATGATAGGTGGCCTGGTATGTACTAGAAGAAATATTATTAGACTGATTTTTGTATATTTTAACAATCTTATTCCCACATTCTGTTCGAGATAGCGTGCGGGTGTCCATATACTGTAGCAGGTATTTGTAGTAGCTACGTTATTATGTGCTGCTTTTCGTCACTTAAAAGAAATATCTAGTCCATTTATAAATTATTATTACACTTATCTATATTCGTATAATTTTATGTAATTGCTTTGGTGAATTTAGACAGCTAGGTATTAGCTTTTACACATAATTGTTTTGTTATGAAAAATAAATCGCTATGAAATGTATTTAGAAGTAAATGACTGCTGATATAACTTGTAAAGCATTAATAGGAAAATGAAAGTTAACGAAAAGAAATTTGACATCAACGGAAACATAACAAAACGACTCAGAAAAATCTGTAATAATCTATGTAATAAAACCGTACGGTCTATCCTCATATCGCCTGTGATCTTAACTCTCCTTCTCTAAACAATACATTTAGTAACAGGCGTAGGCTTCCTTTAATACGAGATTTACCAGCTATTTAAATATACTCATCATCATCATCATCATCAGCCTATTTCAGTCCACTGCTGGACATAGGCCTCCCCCAATGAGCGCCATCGCGCCC
>DWME01007499.1:0-12570 GCA_018244795.1 Parelbella ahira ahira
CATGGAATAGGTGGTGAGCCTATTGCCATACACCTGGCACAGATCCAGACTCCGAGTCACTACTAAAAATTCTAAATCAGAAAAATCCAATAGTACCCGATCCGGGATTTTAACCCAGGACCTACCGATCGGCAGTCACGCTTGCAACCACTCGACCAACGAGGCAGTCAGAGTTAAAGATTTTGATATTATTTTTATTCTTGCTTTCCTTATAATTTACGTCGCAAGAGCGATAATGACTACGTAGTCAATAAACTTTGCATACTGGAACTGTATCATATATATAGACTAAGCTGTTGCGCCAAAGGAATTCTGTGTTTAAACACAGATATATATTATGCCTTCAATAATTATCCTAGATTTAGACTGTGAGTAATGATGTCTGCAGGAATTTACTCAATTGCTGTTTACAGTACAAGTTTTAATGTATAACTACAAGTATAAAACTAAACCCACTTGGTCACAATGAGCTGGTTGCCAACACTCCATATTGCTATGTACGTATGTCTTTAACATGAGGTTTTTATATAAAACAAACGATAAATGATAACAAAATACGAATATTTTAAAGCCTTTTTATAGCAGTGCACGAACGTAACATCATGCCAGTAATCCCCGAAAGGGCAGGCAGAGGATTATAAAGTTATTAAGTTAAGTTAGTAAGAACGATTACTAATCACGCCTAAATATTCTGATTTCCAGTAAAATATATTATAATAACATAAACTTAGTGATTACTCAACTCTATCGTCTTCAATAATATCAACTAATTCTGTTTGTGCATAATTTTATAGAATAATTTAATTTGCCGTCTCAATAATTTCTAAATAAAGTATACATATTTATTTACTTCCAAGTCTTATTTCTTTGTAATATGTACGTTTTGCATTCAACAAAGTATATAATTGTGTAATTCCATTTTTAAAACGAAACGTCTAGCATCACATACCTACATAACATAATAGCAAACGAGTTCAAATTGAACAACAGTGTTTTTTATGTTTTTAAAGATTCGATTAGTTCTATAATATAAATCATGTATACATTAACCGTTCCCAAACAATGCTGAAATCGAAACTCGAACACAATGGCCGAACGGAGCAACTCGAAGCCACTCGATCTGTCAGTAGGTGTGAAAGATAATTTCTCCTCAATGTTTTATCCTCCAGCAGCGATTGGTATCTGCTTTGTAATCCGTTCGTTCTGTAGGTGCGTCTGGTTTAATAAAGAGCGATAATTAAATGTTGTACTTGAGTTGTTTATACGGGACGGGCGGCGAGGCGCTCCGCCCCCGTGCGGCGCCCGGCTTGTTACTGCTAACGGATTAACGAGTTGCGTATATCTGGAGCCGCGTCCTTCTTTATATGTCCGTACGTACTAATATATATATATACATAGGGTGTTACATGTGGTTTTACATTGTTCGATGAAAGATTTGTCCTGATTGCGATAATAGGGGCAGTACATTCAGGTAACGTAAACAAGAGATGGCCGATGGATGACCTCTGGCTAACAATAAGAAGCCACGAGATTTCAATTCTATATACACAATAGTTATTGTACAATTTATACGAATATTTTCTATAACAAGATGTAAAATTGTCTGTGTAGAACATACCTAAGTTTTGAAAAAGTTACATATATATTTGTCTGTCAGCTGGCTGGCTGCTGTCTAATCCGTCTTGTTTGCAGTCCAAGTACAAGTACCCTACATACATTTAGGAGCTTTACTCATATAATGTATTCACAAACAATATAAAGATATGAGATAACCTGAGAGATGTCCAACCTGCTTCTTAAGTGCGGACATTGTGGATTGCTCAGATCATTAAAACACAAGGAATATCTATATTTTAGTACTCAAACTATACCCACTTACTTTGACTATAAAACGGTGGAATATTATATAATTTAATCTGAGGCAATTTAACAATACCGAAACACCAGCAATTCCAGCAAGATTTCAAATAGAACGTCTTCCCAACGTTTATTATCAGAGTCACGCCAAATATGTACCTAGTGGAGTTTAAAACCGACGAATTCAAGCATAAGAATGAGTTTAAGTGGCATTCCTATTCCAAATCTCAAGCATATTGCTAACAAATCACAAGCGAATGGGTCGTTTAGCCGCCATTTGTTGCCCCCTAGGGAGTGGGGGTGGAAATTGTGTTTACAATACACCCCCTCCCCTTAAAAGGGGGTATCCGCTCGTTTCTCATCCTCAGACATCAGGGCACCGTTTAGCGATCTCACCTTACCTGCTCTTAAGAAAAGTGTATATTTCAGTCGCGTTTTATGAACGCCAACGACACTTAGCTTAATATTCAAGACGTTTTTCGTTTAACGGTGTTTATGATACACACATACCGCATGAATATGAATTATAATTAGAAGATTATCTTTTGAATGAGAATGATAAATACCTACATGCCGTAAAAGATTCAGGTGACGATATTTCTTTTGATTTAGTTCTCTTTTAGTTTAGTTGTCTTATATCTTTTATACATATTTGTGTATACGTAGGTATGTATGTATGTAGTATGTCTTCATGTCTTAACGTAAATTGTTGTTAACGAATAAGAAGAACAGCATCTCAAATTGGTGATTTTATATTTAGGTATATAAAACTGAAAATTTGGTTGTCCAATTCATTTAATATTATGTTTACCAGAAAATGTTTTATATATGTATTTCTGTCTGATTGACATGTCTGTCGAAGTATTGCTCAAGTATAAGCAAATATATTTTTCAGTATATTTTCCATGGACAATAATAATACTTTCATATAATAATACACATCACGCCTGTTACGCTATCCGTTCCAATATGGAATAGATGGAGAGCCTATTGTCATACACCGGGCACAAATCCAAATCCGAGGTACTTCTAGAGGTTTCAAGTTACAAAAACCGAATAGTACCCAACCCGGGGATCAAATCCAGGACCTCTCGATCAGCTGTCGCGCTTGTTACCACACGACCACCGAGACCATCAATTTTTAAAGTTTAAAAAAATAATACCGCGATAATAATAAACATTGTCCACTACAAAAGTTATCTTAATATCGTAAGTTGCGATCATGAACAATTACAAATGTTTATCTATTGCCTCTTCAAATCTCTAAAAACAAATGTCTAGCCGAGAAAACAACGAGCCTCTCGTTCCAAAGAGAAAAAATAAAGCAGACAGAGTTTAAAAAATAAGCGTAGCGCAGCGACGTCCCTAACGAGCCCAGCCAGCTCCGATGAAAACCCCATAAAAAATAATAAACAATTTACGTTCGCTGACACGCGCGCTCGCGTCATTACACTTTAGTATTAACCATCAGAGATTTTTACACGAACGCGCTTTAAGGGAAAATCTCCCGGATTCCTCTCGAGTGTGCCTCTTACTCGTACGGGTATAATCAGAGGCTCACCTTTTTATTTAACAGTCTCCTATCTCGCTCCCATCAGTCTCTAGGGCGTTTTGTGTTACGTAATTCGATAGAGCGTTCCCCACGGTTATGATCGTAAATGGTTAATACTGAACTGATAATTAATAAGTTGATTATATATTATTTATAATTACTATACAAATACGTGCGAGTGATGGTATAATTGAGAACAAAGTAACGATAAATTTAAACTGTAATCAGTTTTGTATGAAATAGATATAAATATGATCGTGTGTTGAATTAAAAAGCTACGTGTAGGTACTGGGTTTAGGTTAAAAGTTACCTGGAATGCGGGGAATGATTCCAAAAAAAATAATTATAAATATTATACGGATAGGACATCTTTTTTATTTTTTTATAGGAATGTTTAATTTTATGCGAATTATTATCGAAGTGTGCGTCACAAAGTCTCATAACATTGAACAAGTCCGCCCATTCCTCCATCCACAAGAATAATATAATAAGTGATTTATACACCAACCGGCTTAGAAATAAACATTCTATGTGTATGTATATATTATGCAAAAATAAAACTGGTTGCGTTGAAAGCAGCAAGTGTATAATTCTTGGAATACCTAACAAATGTTACGTTTTTTCCGTTGTCCGAGCGACATGGCCCAATTAAGGCTGCGACACGGCGGCGTATACTTAAATTATACACACTTATACACAGTGAGGAATCGATGTGTATAGCTGGATCTTTCTTTATAATTTATTCGCGGGGATTTCGTTCATTTCTTCTTGCCACGTTTTTTGTTCGATCGGAATCGGCATCGTAAACACCTTGTCCAGTCGTTTGCTTTGTCCGCCGCTGATAAGGAATACCAATAACCGTTGCGTGTTAATAATCACCAGAATTAGTGATCAAAATACGCATTTTTATCGTAGGCTTTATTTTACACTTTTCTCTCAATTTTTTGGAAACAACACAAAAATATAAAAATGTAATTTTCAAATGGTTAAGCGTTTTTAAATAATAAGTCGTGTTATTCCTTTCTTCTAATGCACAGAAAATTTTAAATTATTGTATATTATATAGGTGTAATTATGATTTTGTATGTATTGCTCTTTTCGTACTCGTACATACAATGTCGAATTCATTTCTTATAAGTGTCACCGAGCTATCCTCCTAAAATGATACAAAAATAGAGAAACTGAGAAATTTCCAGAAAATTAAAATAGACATTTTATCCATGGAAATCAATATATGAAGCGTATTAAGCAACCTATTCATTAAGAGGTTTATTTATATCTTGTATTTTTAACGACAACCAACAGTTACTAATGAAGTGAGGTAAAGGAATTAAAGAAAATGTACATAATATTACATTCCAACAAGTCCACTACAGCTAGACAAGAACTCCTTCCCAAAATTATATAAACTAAGACTGTTATTGCTTTTAGGGGAATAATTGCTGTCAGTTTGAGTATGTAAACAGGTACCTCATTAAAATGGCCTCATTATATACCGTCCAGATGCCAAAGTGGTATAAAGCAAGAAATTTTAAAATCATTGTTTCTCTTATTAGAATACAATTTATTCGCTCATACGGCCGTGTTGCACATTCGTGCGGTCCCCGCCATCTTCTCGGAACCCTTTAATTGCATCCCGGCGCAGATCGAACGTTTAAAATCGATTTTTTATTCCATTTATCCAATGTGAGACCGAGTTTGAAATCGTGTTTTTGTTTTGCGATAGCGAACGCTGTGTTTATGCAAATTTTACACGCATCTACTGAAACTTCTCAATTAATTAAGGCTACTTAGTGACAGCGAGAGCATTCAGCTCGTCCACAGCTTTAATAGATGTATGTAAATAATGACGAGTTTTTCTCGAACAGCGTGCGGTAATTAAGACTTTTATGACCATTTACAGGACATGTGGAATCCGTACATTTGAATAAACAACAGTCGGCAAATAGATGAAAAAACTGAGAAACAAACAAGCTTGCTACTTCAACTTGTTGTACAAGTGGTTCATAGTTGTCGTTCAGATGGTTGTAAAGTTTCAATTTTAGAGTTATTTTAATTTTTCATCTTTTGTCCTTACTTTTATCGAGCGTTACACAAACTGGCAATAAATTCCGTAGTAAAGTCACTTCAAAAACGCGTTTCAGTCATATAGCTACATGTCAGAAACCATCAAATAAAGCATTGCCATGGAAGTTTTATTCCGTATGTGTTGAGAATAATTTTAATTGGAGACATAAAGAATGTCGAACATTAGACCCAGTACCAGTATTTCAATAAGCGAAATTGTCGCATACAGAACTCGGCGCTTGGCCCGTCTTCACACCTTTGAACATGCCACACATTAAAACTAATTATACACCTTATGGCTAATGCAATAACCATCAAATTCAATTGGAACACATTAGGTCCCGACACGAATTCAAATCCGACCAACTTTTAACTTTTGCATTATCTGTTTTGAGTCTAATTTTGCGAATTGGAATCTATCGCGGATAAGTAAGCTCCGTGTTATTTCCTAAGGATTTTTGAACTCTATTTCCTAGTGTATAGAGTGGGCTTTCACTTGTTAATGATAGTGTTAATATATCAGTATTCGGTTCAGCGCTATTCGTGCGCGTAATGAGGTGGTACGACTCAAAATGCGAGCGGATTCAAATATGTAGTTTTTATCTCAAATATGTTCAATTTTAATCTCGTTAGGAAATTGTTCAAGGATCTTACAAGAAGCTCCCGTACGCGGGTTTTATCCACGAAATTTGACGATTTATCCATTATTGTAATAAGCATTAGCTTCAAGCTCTCTGTAAAAAACTAGTGTCGTACAGGCAATCGGTATTGATATTTCTATATTTTACCACGCCTATTTTAATAGGTTGCTTTAGTTCTATAGTTTCCTTGTACAAACCCAGCTTATATCAAGAGAAAAGCAAATAATGCCAATATTTCTATCTAGATAGACCTTAGTTTGAACGAGCTAATTAAGTTGACAGACAAATAAAATAATTTAGCAACTTTCAAAACCTTTAAAGCTGACAGGCATCGTCGATAGTTACACACGAGTCTACCTCGTAACATAAATGCTAGCTAGTGTGATATGCTATGTGTATATGACTAAAATAGTATAATACAAACATAACAATATTTGATCGAAATGAAAATCGTACATGGCTATTTTAAAATAATTATAACGTAACATCACGCCTGTAATTCCCGAAGCGGTAGACAGAGGAGTGTAGTACACTCCCACGTTTCACCAGTTATAAAATAATTATAATTCCAGTAAATGTTACTGCAGTCTAACCGATTGTTGAGTAGTCCAAGCTTTTGTGATTCACTATTAATTAGTTCGTTTAATATCCTTTTTATTACATTCAAATAACCCGCGGCTTGTCTATTTTACATCCCTTTTGAACTTTTGACGTGCGAGCAGTCCGGCTATCTCAATAAAAGGGAATGACAGAGACAGGTGATGGAGCAAGGTGCAAGTAACAAAATCGATCAGGTGTATTTATTTAAACAAGGTGCTCCAACGTCTCAAGGACCATCATAAAATTAATAATCCGTTTCATGTTCGAACGCGCGAAAAATCGCTGTCAAATATACGGGGTTGATTTGAATTGGATTATTTACTACATTTATATATAATCAGTATAGTGGGGTATATTCCAGGATTTTGCTCTTGAAGAATAGATCTTTCCTTATGTTTATTATTTTCACATTTGAAAATGACTTCTAATATTAATATTTAAAAATCATTATAACTATTACTTATCTATTTAACTCCAAGTTTATAAAACTTGCTTGTTAAGTTTTAGTTAATTTTTGTAATAACGAAGATATAAAATGTGTTAAAAGGGAAGAATATTTTTTTGTTATGAACACAATGAACAGTATTTATAATGAACATTAATGAATCTACTCGTCTTAAGCTAAGCACTGATTTTCCATCAAATTAGTTTTATATATAAATGATCTTAGTAATATTTGTTGTTGTCGTCACTTATAACTAGTCGTAAAGTTTACTTTTTTTTAATTGAGTTCTCGATTCTGATAACAATTAGTAATCTGATAACAGTTAGTTAAAAAGCAGATTGAATTAATAATATTACGATCAACCTTATGGTGTTACAAATTAATTATCTACATTTTTGTCATAATTAGCATTTAAATAAAATTTCGTTATATTACAAAGATATCATATTTATTTACAATTACCTATATTACAATTTATCATAATATTATCCTATTAATGTTATGTGCCCAGCTCTTATTTTAATTCACATCACTAGTATTAAAAGTTTTTAATTAAATCTGTGAACAATTTTTCACCGCTCTAACAAAATCAAAGTAGCTGAGTGTTCCGTACCTTTAAAACTAAATAAAGTGAGTTGTTTCGCTAATCAATTTTCTTGTCGCTTCTCATTATGAACGTTATATCTAAGTCATACGCGATACCAGTCCACTGAGCATTGGAAACTAACAATGCTAATCAAACTGTAATATGATATGTCATGTGGTTGCCTTCGTCAGTTTGTCTGTCGCCTCGGAGATCTGTACACGCGCCTTGCACCTGATCAACTGATAGCCTTCATACCTTCTTCAGATATACGATCATTAATAATTCTAAAGAGTAGTCATTCGTATTTAAAATTTGCTTGAGTGCGAACAATTTCAGGTGTAATCTTTTTAAAACGTTCTTATCAGATTCTGATAACGTAATCAAACCTAATTATAATCTTTAATCGCACTGAATAATGCTAATTGTAACTGATAGAGTCTACAATGTATGACTTCTTCCGGATAAAATTGAAAAATAAAAATTTGTACTTCAAAATTAATATAACGATTATTTTATTAATGTTTTTAGATGGTATAATTGTACCTGCGTACATCTATATTCCCACGTAAGTGCATACATTTACAATCTCTGAATATATTTAGTTAGCCTTTTAATCAATATAATTTATTATAATGTAACTATATAATTATACTTTGAGCAGTTACAATAGTTTTTGATGTGGATACGGATATGGAATTTACGCCAATGTAACATTAAGTATAATATAGTAAAGAAAACAATTTTACCACACTCCTTAACATAGTTCGAGTCCGACGGAAGCTCTTGAAGAAACAACTCGAATAAGTCTGAAACTATTCCGGGTTATTTTGTAAAAATACATGTGACATAAACCAGTACGTACATAGTTTAATAGTTTTAATAAAAGTACTTAAGTTAAAACAGTGAAAGTGGATATGTGTCGAAACGCAATAAATGTAATAAAGTACATAAACGGCTCTATCGGGAATTTAGTCCAGAAAATTTTCGTGACAACCCGTCACGTGACCAATATGCATAAGGGATAATCACTATAGGTAATTAAATTTGTATGCCTAGAACGCTGACTATTGGAAGTAAATTATTGCGCTACGCCAAGTCTCTCACGTGGTAGGCAGAGAGCATCAAGTGCTAAATAACCCGTCGTAAAGACCAGAAGTGCTTCTTTTGCATGCGTCACTTTTTTCGTCCATGTAAGTAATTTCACGAAATAATATAATTCAATCTTTAGATAACGAAGACTGCCTCGTTGCTCGCGTGATTGCAAGTGCAATTGCTGACCGACAGGTCCTGGATTCAAATCCCGTGTCGGGTACAATTGGATTTTTCTAAGTAGATTCTAGAAAAAACTTCTAGTAGTGGCTCAGAATCTGGATCTATACGCGGTGTATGGCAATTGGCTCACCACCCGTTCCATTCCGGGACGTAAATGTAACTAATAGAACATGGAAGAGCTTTACACTACTCCTCTTCTTAACCCTTCGAGATAAGGAAAATTCTGAAAATGTTAAAGGATATAGCATAAAGAACACCATTAAAAAGCTGTGTAGTATCCATATTGTGAAAGTATATACCTACCTACAAGTTTTTAGGTAAAGCAAGTTCATAAACTTCAAAGTTTCCTTTCAACGGTGACTTGACCTTCTCGATCCGTGTTCTACTTCACCATCATCAATATCCATTACTTAAATACTTGTACGAAGTTCGCGTTTGCCCAAAAAAGCGATGTATGCTTTTTAAGTAATGTGTATGAATTAATCAAGTTTCCACACGTCATTAATATAAATGTTACCACAATGGGACGACTTATTAATATGTTGAAATTAGTGTTGAATCAAGTTATTTTTGAAATAGTAATAAAAAAAATTATAAAACTCGAAACAAAATTTCTTTTAACAAATAATTTAAAAAATAGATAAAAAAACTCCATTTTCTTTTCATTCAGTTCTATAAAATTTGACAAAAAATTATTATTATCTTAGTTAAACTGACAAAACATTTAAGTGCAAGTACCAAGTAGCGAAAATCCTCACTTCGACTCCACATGTCCCCTTTAATGACTCGAAAAATTATTTTTATTTAGACCTTTGTTTTAAAGCTTCGTGAGAGCGGGTAAAGCAAGTCAAGAACCTTATAATTAATAATGACCCGTTCAAATCGCTAAAAGGTGCGTGGCTAAACTTCCTTTAGCCGTACGCCCCACTTTCGGCGGGGTGGCGACTAACTTAGTTATTGCTTTATATTAATGATAAGAATAATATTTCGGGACATCCCCATACACGGCTACCTAATCACAAAGTAAGTATCAACAAAGCTTGTGTCATGGTAAGAGCGTATGTCATTGCGGCTGATACACTACATATATATTTCTAAATATATACTTGTATAGATATGTTTTACACCCAGATAGAACAAATATTAGTATCCATCACACAAATATTTACTCTGGATGGGCATCAAATCTAGGACCCCGACGCAACAGTTTGACGAGTACCTACTAACCACTGCACCAACTTGCCAGTCGAAAAATTGGCATAAAATATATGTCGTAAAATATTTAAAAAGCCTTAAATCGGAAGGTAAAAAGGCTGTCATATGATCCCCTTGTCGGTAATAATAATTATAATTTAACGAATCTAAGTATAACAATTATAACATCAAAACTGACATTTCAGGCACTATTTCACATAAAACCTGACACAGATTGATAAATACGATCAAATATGTACATATGCCGCCTACTGCTACAACAGAGGTTATAACCACCAACGGACACTTCTCCTTACGGTCGAAAATGGAACATTCGTTTTATCACGAACAAACAAATAACTTACAGTACCTAACTAAGACATATCTACTTGTACATGTTATATCGAAATCATAAATAAAAGTTAAAGTCCTGAATCCTAAAAATATACAGTTACTATCGCGACATAAACATCAATGTCAGATTGAGTTGTGACATGCGAAGTAATCCAATAGTAAGCTCATGTGTCGTATCGCGGGTAGTGGATCCAGAGGCTTAGAGCGGTCGGAAGCAGGCCGCTTCGCAATCAGGGGCAATAAACGCGTGCCCGTAAACTCGCAGCCTACCCACAGGTGCCCTCGTGCCCTGTGTTTTAAGAACCCCTGGCCACGTTATATTATAGGTTGTAAGACGGCAAAGGTGTAATCCAGGCGCAAAGAACCGCTGTTGTCTCATAAGCCCCCAAATTTTTGCTCATTTGACTTGACACGTCTGCGGACATAATTAAGTATGGAAGATAATCATCACTGGTAAGAAAAGGAGTAGTGTATGAAATTTACATGCACATTTTTATACAACGGTGTTCAACATTCATTTAAAATAATATCCAGCTATTTCGGGTACACACGCAAGTACCAAAATTTTCTGATATTAAATGTATACGAAATTATACTAAAGTATTTTTGAACGTCAAAGATGTCTGTGACTGTCCTTCACTAATTAATATTATTGTCGTGTCGCTTTATCAAAATTCTGACACTTTTTATCAGGTCACCTGCCCCAGCCCCTTGTTCCCCAGTCCGTTGCCGCGGCTATTAGCATACTTTAGCTCCAACAAAAAGATTACTTGCCCCAATACCGAAGTTAATATCCTATACGTTTGCGCCAGATAATAATTACGACAGTTCGTCTGCCGATTGCATTAAGGGTATTTCTTCTGTATATATTATAATATTAATACGCGAGGGAGGCCGGGCAGGTGTGCGCTAACGTTATTAAGTTACAGATACCCAATCTTCCCCACACTTTGTTTATTGTCGTGAACCTCGATGTAAATATCGCGAGTATTACATGTCGTAAGCTACGTACGTTGTTTTTTGGGTATCCGATACTTCGATTTGTCGTACATATGGTACGGCTACCGTGAATCCGAGTGGACTAATGAGATTTTCGTGTTTCAGCTACCAGCGTTCAGCACTGCGACATTGCAAGACGTACGTATCTGATCGTTTCACATCAAAAGATTTATCACTATGTTTCCAGTAAGCATTAATAAGTCGTCTTGCGGTACCTCGGTATGAATGTAATGTCATTTTGTTGCTATCTATATAATCTACATAATTATGTATATATTTGCACGTGAAAAAGTTAAAAACTCGAAATAATGAAAGACTGATTTAGTATTTTCGACACACTTTATTGAAAATACACGTCTTTGGTTTGTCTCATATTGTCATGATGCGTTATCAAATTCCAAGTTTACTACATCATTTTACTGCACTTTGATCTGTTATCTAATAGAGGTAATTCTTAGAATAGTATTCTTTAATTCTAGTTAGTAAAGACCCAACGTTTCTTTTTTCTCTTATTACTTTCTTAATATCTGAGCTGATATATCTACCAATAATTGTTTATTTAGTTTTTCATTACATAATAGATGACAAAGCTTTATGTTTTAGAATTTTGTTTTCCTGTTCAGGTATCTTGGATTCAAAATCAGGCGTGCACCTTTATACAAAAATATGCTTTCTTACATTTCCTTCACCATTTCAGCAAGTAATATTTAATCTTTAAAACATATAATTATGTATAACTAATGAATCAAAGAGTGGTCCGCCAGGATTCGAACCGCAAGTCCCAGAATACAAGTCTGAGTTTTAAACCAGTACTCCATTACAACTATAAAAGCCAGGAATATACGTAAACAAATTCAAACAGAACTAAATTTTAACCTACAGTTTTTTGGAGTTTACTCCTTAAGAATCGATTTTCATATTAGAGTCCGGTATGAGAAAAAAGTGAGGACGAAACTCGTCTGAATCGAGTGACCTCGAGTGACCCTGTCACGTTTTAGTCTTA
>DWME01007500.1:0-12568 GCA_018244795.1 Parelbella ahira ahira
GGTATAAAGCATAGCATAAAAAATATAGTGAAGTATACAGAAAATTGATATAAATATAACATTTATAAATAATTAATTTAAAATAAAAACCAATGATTACCGGCGGGTATTCCACAAGTATCGTATCGTAAGATTTAGACAAGATATAAAATACAACAGATATACAAACAGATAGACGCGATAGATGTGTATATAGACGTATTAAGTTATTTATGAACACATGCATTCTTCAACATGAAGTCGACTCGTCTGGCGCTCATTGTCTCTGCTTACGACATTCCTCAATCGGACCACGGCAATGTCACTCGCTGTAATGTGTCTGTGCGACACAGATGTTTACTGTGGAACGTGTGTGTCATTTCCTATGTAAACAACCATTTTATTATTATACTATCACGCCTGGTACCTTACTGAGTTAGTAGAGAACACCGAATGCCATATATAAATCCTTACAGACCTGATACGCTCCTTCTACATTCATGATTCTCATGTATTCGATTTAATATCGTATGTAAAGTAGATTAGCACACTGTATTTGTTTTAAAACATAAAGGCACATGTTTATGTAGGTGTCACTTAATTAGTTTAGTAGGTATATGATAATCATTTGTCATGTTATTAACGCTGAATTACGGCAGATATGAAAAATGAAATCATGTCTGTGTTAAAATTGTATTTTCAATAACAAGGTACACCCACAATCAGATGTAAAGAGATGAACATTTGTGTGTACATATAAATATCTTTAATGGGCTCTAACGAGGAGAACATACAAAATATTATGTCTGTTTTTAGTTATCTCGTCCCTTTTCATCGCAATCTCCGTCTCTTGTGCACATAAACATCATCTGTTCTGCAATAATGTTCGCGCACTTACGCCATACTTATTTCATTATAGAAGCACGCGTGGCATGCTTTTACTCACTATGAAGAATGACGGGAATGGGAGCGTAGCGTTGCGAGTGAACGACATATCTGTGCTTGTATGGTGTATTGCAGTTACGAGAAAATACTGGTAACATTGCTCTTAGAAATGAATAAACGTAACATCGCGCCTGTTATCTCTGAAGGGGTAGGCAGAGGAATGTAGTACACTCCTTCTTTTCGCCAGTTTACGTCCCATGGAATAGGTGGTGAGCCTATTGTCACACACCGGGCACGGATTTAGATTGCGAGTCACTACTAGAAATTTCCATTAGAAAATCAAAGTTAGGATATCCAACAGTACCCGACCCGAGACCGGGACACAAATCCAGGACCTCTCGATCTGCAGTCGCGCTTTGCAACCACTCGACGACCGCGACAGTCAAGAAATAAGAGAAGTAAATCAATAACAGACCCGTATTTGCTCGAAGGGGTAGCCGGGGAAATGTACACAATCTCATAATTTGTCAGTCAACTTTATGTCCTATTTGTCGTTAATTTAAATAAGACTCTCGGGTGGTCGCAGTTCGCCTTCATTAGTATGCAACTGTTGAACACAAGACTTCCGGTTTCTAGAGAGGATTTTTATATCCATTGCATTCAGATTATAGAATGGCGGAAATAGGAGTTAGTGGGTAGTCCTTCTTCCAAAAGCTCCAAATAGTCTTGAAGGTTTTCGACAAAGTTTATCGACCGTTGCATTTAACAATTACTACTTAATATACCGTCCGAGGCATAAAGCCACGTTCATGCATTCAATCGTCGACCAGATGTAACGTTCTTCAATATCACATATCGTTTGTTAATTTTATGGTCACAGTATTTGTGGTAGGTTTCAGTAGATATTATATACTCGATAAACAAACCAATATTAACCCTCCCAAAAGGAAAAATAAAAAATAGTTTTACGTATTCTGACATTTTCTCACTAGGTTATCTGTTAAATTAGGAAGACTTGGTGTTGTGGTATGCAAATTAATAATAATCTACATATACACATACAAATATGTATGTCTATCTATGTGTATCTACACACACCTAAACACCTATATATATATGTGTATCTACACACACTTGAACACATATCGAGTACTTATTTTTATCATATAAATAATTACCCAATTGGGAATCGAACCCGTGATTCCTGGCGCAAAGGTCAGTGTCACAAACCACTGAAATAACGATTCAAATAATTGAAAACTAAGTATTACAATTCATAGATTAATAATCATTTTTGGTTTCAATTCGATGACTAAATATCGTTAACGAAATATCTTATTAAAGTTTTATAAAATTAAGTGGATTGTAACTATACGTACATGTTAAGAAAATCGTGTATTTCATGTGTGCCTGCCTATATATCGAAACAAATCTATCCGCAATAGAAATCAAATAAGATACACAACTCTATATTCAAAGTTGTTTGAACAAAAAGATGAGCAAACTGCAAGAGATCAAGTATAGTAGTAGCGAATAAAAAAATTCCATCTGCCAAGGGTTGTCTGCTAGACAATGCCTCGACGTATTAAATTTACACTTTATAACACTATAGTCTAACACACAGTGTAAATAAACTAAATAAAGCTTTAAATCTAAAAGCTTTATACAAAACAAAAGCTCGTCGTACTTAATAAAATGTAAAACATACAACATTATTAAATACGCTTCTAATATAACACCGTTGTACACAGTAAAAGATTATCTCGTTTCTACCACTAATCGTGTAAAATATCACCACTAACCGTGTAAAATATCAGCACTCACCGTGTAAAATATCAGCACTCACCGTGTAAAATAGCGAGAATTCGCACGTATCGTTGCTGAGACCGATCGTCGTAGTACGCGGCGTACAGCGATAAACGCGTACCCAGAACTCGTTGCCACGAAGACGGTTGCGACGCGAGCGGGTACCACGTTCGATTCTGTAAATACAATATTACTATATTCTACATAACGTGAATTAATGGGTTACTTTCATTAGTTACGTTTGTAGTGCTACGTTTATTTAAAAACTAGATAGCAAGGAGGATTTTTGTACATAGTCTAACGTTAAAGGCATAGTGTAGGGTACCTATATTATGGATACCCAAAGTTGAAATTGTTTCATTGAAGTAACTTTGCATAGACGATTTTCAATAAGTACTAAGTTAATCCGTCTTTAAATTGTATTTACTTTAGTGACAATCAAACAGTAGACTTGGAACATAACAACATAAAATCTTGTTATTGGAAAGAATTTTACTCTATTCTCTGACAGAAACGAATAAAGAAAACTGATAAAAAAAATTAAGTTGATTCATACTTAGTTAATTTATTTTAAGACCGATTTTGTTAAATTGTCGCGTGTCAGTGGCACTTCCAAAATGGAAAAGTATTTTGAACTGTCTTATCAATAAAGAGAAAAGCTTCACCGGTTATTAATACGAATATATATGTTTCAATAGTATAATATAGGTGCAATAATTTCAAGAGCATGCTAAATAGTAATTAATAATGAGATCTGTCAGTGGGGAAGCGTTTAAGAGGCGCTTTGTGGAGTTCAATTAGCATAAGTCGTGAATTCGTTTCACTCACAGCCGAGAACTTATGTGATTGCGCTCGAACACTGATTTATGGAAGTGCGTCTTGTTGTAACGCGCATCTGTATTCAGAAGTTTAATCTCCGAAATCGTATTCAGATTACTTACTTTTATTTCATTTTATAAAATGTCGAAGACGCATGACTATAAAGAGGAGCTGTTAGTACTCTCTGTTTTCTACCTACTCAGGAAGGAACCAAACGTAATGTTATGATCAGAATAGTAATTTATTTAATAGAGGTACGAATATAGTATCGTATTGTTAGATTTATACTTGTAGCATAGTTTCATATTTTGAAAATTTTGTAGTGTAGAAATTTTCTGTAGATGGTATCCAAAGATAGCACGTCATAGTTTAAGAATCTACTAGATAGTGTAAGGATTACTGAGATAAATAATCACGGTAGTGCTGATACATTGCACACATCAAATCCCCATGTATTGGTTGCATAGAGGAAATCAAAAGATTACTATCATATAAGTACGTCCTTGTAACTCCTAGCATATGGTGTTACAAGAAGAATAAATAAATAAATATGTATAAGTTAATATATGCCTTACGTTCCTAAAGCTGTTCTAATTATTCTGACACACTTAGAAAAGTTCGTAGTAGTGTTAGATATATTTAAATATTGTATTCGTAATATTTTAGGCAAAAAAAGGTTATCGTTGTAGCCAAAACATTTTAGGTTGTATATACCTACACATTTATAAATACACTCATACACACACATACATTTTTAAGTTTAACACACAATAAAACTATTTGACGCTTGTTATTGTCGTAACCTTGGGTCAATTATTGTGCATGTTCCTATATAGATAACATCTCTGAATAAACCTACCTAATAAATTCAATTACATACTTATGTAAATCATACAAAAAAATACTTGTATATTTTTAAATAAATGCATTCTTAAATGCACCTCTACGAGCGTGTAACTAATTATGTTGTAGTAAACAGTAATTAATAATAAATGTTGCGGTACAACTTACAGACGGCCATTTTTGTTTATAAACTACACTAACGAAGGAAATTAAGCAACCAAAATATTTTATTGCTGAAACGTGGTAGTGTACTTACTACACTATTATGCCTATCCTGTCGGGGATTACAGGTGTGGCGTTACGTTTACGTTTATAAATTGAAATTTTTAGAGATTTTTCGAATGATTGTATTGTTGTTCCCGTCATACAGTTTGGCGTGGGTGAGAATCGATCCTACAATATCCAGGTCAATACTCTGCACCAACTGACCAATAGACCAGATAATACTCGTACTAAAGCTGTAACAAGTTTATCATTCATGGTCTTTTTGGTCTATTATTCCATACAAGAAGTGTGAATAAGCTGCTATTTTTTCTCAAACATTTTTTTGTTCTACAACTCGCATGTCCATTGTAGAGTTCATTTGTGTAAGTTCAGAGTATTCTAAAGGTTGCGTTCCGTTTTATCTCTGTTCGTAAACACATAAGACGTTTAATAAGATACAATATGTTTGTTTTGAACTACTATTGAGATATAAAAAGGGCACGATACATTGTATTAAATGGAATGCAGAAATCACGTCTTTGCGAATCTCCAACCGTACGAGGTGGGAACATAATAGTGTTGAATCGCACGTGACGAATCCACAAGTCCTGATTGTATCCCGAGGGATCTCGAAACACATGCCTGAACGTATTTTGAGATTGAATTGTGACCGTGCATTGCCTTATTACACACACACGAGAACACCACTCGTTTTATTTTTTACGCATTTGTTCCAATCTGCGTGCTTTTTTTCACTGCGGCATTCATTCAATTTTATGGTTACTGATATTATCCGCTCAATCTTTGCCTTTTTTATTTATGTATAAAGTTGTCGAATGTACTACTTTTATTCTTTGCCCGATTTCTTATCCTCTTATTGGGATAAAGAAGCTAATTTATATGTAATTTCAGAACGTTTCGATATTGAATAGTAACATGTTAATTTATACGCGTTCAAATGAGGAACGATTCGATTGTATTGAAATTTTCGCTAAGTGTGTGTAGAGGGATGCTTAAGAAAAACGTCGTGAGAAATACGCGCAAAGTGAATAAAAATAACAAGGTTATAACCTAACAGTAACCGTGCGATCAGATTTTCTCATGCCATTGTCTTCGTGACCAGCGCAGTCGCAGCTTGTGATCTGGGCTTGTCAAAGCTCCGGGTTGGCGACGTGACCTCACTTCGAGTCACGTTGTCGGAGCCCAAGTCCCGCGATGGGTAACCATTTTGATGCTCAACGGTAACTTTATGGGTATTTAGGTTCGATTATTGTGTTGGCAGTTGGCATCCATTGACCTCTAATAATATACTATTGTAAATTCAACCCAAAATATGTTTATGCCATTAAAAATTATATTATTTATTTTAATAAACAGAGAACTTTGGCACTCGGTGCAGTCTGTCTTCCCTGTAAATGATATGGTGTGATGTTATAATAATAATTATAATTATTATTACAGTAAGCTTTGTATTGTAAGTGCCTTAAACTTTTAATTGAAGCGATAATTACTATCAATTTTAATTCTTGATCGTTTGAAACAAAATGTATATTATTTCACGTACGCTGATGCATATGAGGAAGTGTTTACTTGCACACATCGGTAATATTTCCTAGAATGTGCGTTACAGTAAAAGTTTTCTAGATGATAATGTAGTGACATTGCTGATGGTGGCCGGCAGTAAGGTGACATTCCTTGCTTTATAACGCAACAGTCATTATGTAAGACGATGTGTTGATGGGTTTGACACCGTTAGGATATGTCTCCGCATAGCGAGTTTATCTGTTCGAGAATACCGAGTATTTCAGTATTTTTTTTACTGAAAGTTTTGTTTTTGGTGTTTTGTTTTGACAGTTTTTGGTTACAGCAGGTGGCGTTAACATTCACATTAACATCACTTCTGTGATTATCCGAAGGGATGGGCAGAGGTGTTTAGTACATTCTTACGATTCACACCTTACGTTCCCCCATGGAGTCGGGATTGAGCATATTGCCTTATATAAATAATATTAAATTATAGTTATACACATTATAACAGGTGACTTATGATTGATGATGATGATGATGATATATTTAACTTGAAAAACGGACTGTCAGGCCAACGGTTGGTAAGCGCTTACCGTAAAATTTTTCTTCACTTTAAGCAAGGTAACTAAATGATTTGCGTAGTGCATAAATTTATCATTAACGCCACTATTTATATTAAAAATACGAATAAAAATGTTTATAGCTAGGTAATAAAGTAATAAAATTAATTAACACTTGTCTAAGCATGGACAAGTGTTTGTTTCATGGAGAATAAAATTTTTGTAGCGCCGTTATGCGATTATAGGCTTTAAAATTATGCAAATAAGGGTTCGATTTAGATTTTTACAATGATAAGATGCAAGCCTAATGAATTAGTCGTTTCTAACACGTATAGGTACCGCACAACCGATGTTTATCATAGAAAAAAAACTCATTCTCGTTATATCGACCGAACTGAAGTCTAAGTAATATTTTTTATGTCACAACAGTTGCACAAGAGAAACGTCTGTGGGATCTTCTTCATATTGAGAAAAAAAATGAAGATATTTTTATCATACAAAACGGGTTCGCGTTGTTGATTGCATGTTACTTAGATGTATTTGTACGTAAATGAAGTTTTTGCTTCTACGTTTTGCATCGAATTGATGTAAAATGATTCTTTAATGCCACATAAATTTAAATTCAATTAATTACAATTGAATTATTTCTTTTTTGCAATAAAAAGGTTCCCATTCTTGATTGCATGTGCTTATATTATGTCTTGGTACGTAAATTAAGTTCATTCTTCATGTGTTAGCATCGAACTGACATAAAATATTGTTTAAATTTGTCATTAATGTAATTTTAATTAATTGCAACGGAATTATTTAATTTTATTAGTACGAAACGGGTTGCCGTTATTGATAAATATTGGTGCGGAAATAAACGGAGGTACCTACTTAATTTTATGTTTTTGCATCTTATTGATATAAAATAGTTTTTAAATTGCTCATTAAATTAAATTAATTGCAAATGATATATTAGATTTTAGGCTTGCGACGAATGTTACAAATCAATAAAACTTGTGGGAGCTTAAAAAAATGGAAGTTATTGCTGTATTCGCTGATATGTACTGTAATGAAAAGATAAAAAATATGAAGTAACGCTGATGCTATGTTTTTGTAGAACGTAAGTATCCTCTTAATTTTACTTATGGCTCAACAACATAAAGACAGCCACTGTAAGCGTACATAGATGAATCAAACAGCGTGCGACTAACTGAAGTCTAATCTGTTGCACTAAAGATATTTCTCGCTCTACGTTGTTGATGTTTCGAATCATTTCATAACAAGTTTAAAATTATTATCTGCAATCATCAATATATTTATGATAATAAAATTAACATACAGCATCAAATAAAAAGAAAGTGAACAAAAAATAATTAAAAACGCAAACATTAACTCACGTTCGTGGAATCGTATTTGAAAAAAAACGTTACGTACAATATAGTAATTTGGAACAACACATTGGAAAATGACTACGTTTATTTTCTACTCACACTGGAATAACCTTCACTCATGAATAAACATTACCCAGCAGAATATACTCACAAAGGTGCATTATTATTATGGATTTGGAAAAAAATACGAATTATCTCTGGTTGCTGCTCAATTCAATGGCAGACGATAAACTTTTTTGTTTTTCGATCGTGTCCGAGACAATGGTATGGAAAAAATGTAACAATAATAATGCTGTTGATAATACGCAAATGCCGATCAATGTGAAAATCATTTCATATCAACCAAAACATCATCGCAACTACTCACACATAAAAATCTATTCCGCTGTACTTAATACCATATAATCAATTCAAACCTGATCTCGCGTCCATTACCTTATCGTTCTTGGTAAGTAGTAAAAAATTGATGGACACTGCCTCATACAATTATACCTATACTCCTGGGCCAATGTTCCCATAAATCACTTTTAGGATACAGCGCTTACGCATGTTTGTGTCTATTGTACATTATTCTGTATAGCAATTTAAAATTTTCCCGCGCAATTATCTGAGTCTTACCTGATCTGATTATATCCGAATGATTAATATTATAACTGCAATGAGGAATAAAAATCTTGTCATATTTTGTTTTTATATATAAATATATACATACACATGTACACACACACACGCACACACACACGCACACACACGCGCACACGCATTTATATATATATATGTGTGTGTGTGTGTGATCGTGTGTGTGTACTGTGTGTATTAATATAATATATGTATATGTATTGTATATGTATTGTATATATACATGTACATACTTTAATATTTTTATTATGAAATCACGCCTGTTCCAGCTTAGGACACATCTGCGATATTTGGGTAGCGCCAAACGTCTATCATGCCAGCAAATTAATGCCTTCCAACGCCAAACGCAAACCACGCCTATCATGTTCTAAAAAAACATATAAATATCTAATAAATTATTTATCATAACTAACATCAGTATCAACATCAGCCTGTCTCTGTCCAGTGCTGGACTTAGGCGTCCGCTAAGGGTTCTTCGATCGCAGAGCACGGCTTCTAGCGCCGGCTAGTCTATTGCCCGGAGGCGGCCAGGGCGTGTAGCCGTATCTTTAATTAATTTAGCCTGATGATGATGAAGAGGCTTTAAATTTGGAATTACGTTAGAGTTATTGTTTCTACATACACAAAAAACCTTTCTATAAGATTATTTATTCTGTGCTCACGTTATAAAAACATCTAGAAATGACATGCAATTATAGCAATATATGCTCTACAATTGTGCACCATAAACTCCTAACATCGTCGGCCAAACTGTGTAATTAAATTATATTAAGAAAATAACGACTATTTAGTTCCATAAGAGAGTGCCACGTATAGAAATATCTAATTTAAATGTCATAGTATATATTATGTATATGGCCAATAGTAATATAAATTTATTGTCAGTAATCTTTTGACTTAAGATAAATATGGGCAAAGTAGTAATTACGCTGTACAAAATAGGTTTTTCTATCGTCAAATGTATTTCCGCTACATGGCATCGATTGGTACAAGAGCTTGTGAAATGTTTTATTTTAGTATTATGTATTTCCTTAACTCCTTGTTGCTGTACTTTTAAAAATAATTATGTAATAATGATCATTTATAACTAACTGTATATATATACGTATACCTACACGACAAACAATTAATTATTATGAAAAAATAAAACTATTTACTACTATTGATTAGTATTAATGATGAAGACCTCCTAAAAATGCGATGATAAGACCGAAAACACCTTTACCTTTAATAATGACTGCTATTGAACGTTCGAAATGAAAACCAATCATAATAGTTACGTACTTACTCGAAAATACATTTGTTAAGAAATGCTTCAATATATTTTGCCGTGAGATTTGAAAGTCGTAAATACATCGTAGCCTATCATGGTAGGACCGCTTTTCATTGTTCTTTGTTTTATGGTTTAACCTAAGTTATTGTATGCACGAATAGGGCGAAGCACGGCTGGCGAGGAGTGGAGCCAAGCTGTTTAGATAGCCGTATCAGAAAGCAATATATTTATTGATCCACTTGATTTTACTTTTACTTGAAGCTATGGAAGTTTAAGGTTTATTTTATTTGGCATACGTTAAAGTCACTACACTTCTCTGTCTAATCACACTGGTAAATACAGGCGTGATATTATTTTAAAACCCAAATGAATTGAAACGTGACTTATGTATGAGATTGATGAATGTAAAAGAAGCACGTCTGTTCTGTGAGGATAGTGGTATTTGGTAGTCGTTGCTCTGGCTACTCTTACTCGTATATTGATAGTTTTCAGCGTTAAAATAAATTAATAATAATAACAATTTGTAACATTGACAAAAACACAGAAAAAACAATAGGTACTAAACTTTGATAGCATTCTGTTCGGTTTTGTTTTGCAAATAGCTGTTTAATTTCCTAATGAAGTTAAAAATTGGAATATTTTAATATTCAATCTAGTTATAACCGGTAAACAGTTATATCTTAATCTATGATACTATACCGATTCCTTTTTACGTTTGTGAATGAAGGCTTTTTATGTTTATTATTTTGGCATTTTGAACGAATCGGCCTTTTATAATTACGTTCAAAGAGTCTCAAACAAAAAGAATAATTTTCCCTCGGATTGACTGTAGCAAGATTTGCCGTAGGCTGATGCCTCGGGGTTATAAGTAAAAAAAGTCTTAAATGACAGCTATAATAATTGTAAAATCACATTAACTTTTTACGATGGCAGATGGGCATTCTCATATTTTCGTATTACTTTCAAGGTACGAGTATATAGTTTGCCATAAAATAATGAATAATGGATGAAATCTTGGAATGGAAATCAGAATTATTATCATTCATATGATGTCGTTATGGTTTACTATCTTTTACGGGATAGGCAGAGAACACCAGAACTGCTTGGTACATAAATTTTTGACTTGAAAGTAACTCAGATTTTTTTTCGGACAGAAGTCACGTTCGGGCGTAGCTATAATTTATTTATTTATTTATAATTTCGTGATGGCAATTTTGAACAAAATTTATAAATCCTTATTTTAATAGAATTACACATATCATTCGTTTTAAAGAAATCGCCAGCCATTTTGGATAATTCAAAATGGCGGAAATCACACAAGACTGGTATGTCACTTTTGACTTAAGGATATTAATGCAAATATTGTAATGTGTAAAGAAATTTAAGTGCCGAACCTGTAATTGGAGATTTTATAAAAACTTGTTAAGGAAACCAAAACAAGATAATCTGATATAAAATATCTGCAGGATTCGCCGTGCTATTACTACTACTTGCTACTACTACGAATTACTGCTACTACGAGCCATTACTACTACGAGTTATTACTATTACGTGCTAATACTTCCATGAGCTGCTACTACTACTAGCTACTGCTTATACTACTTCTCCAGTGTATTTAATATTCATAAGAAATAAAAAAAATCTATCACAACTACAAACGATAAACTATTTTTTCTATGCGAATATTATAAAATGGGATAATATTAAACTATAATAAATGGAAAATTGGTGTTGAAGTTGCCGCTACAAAAATAAAACAGATCGTAATATCTGTAACGTCAAAGAAATTTGACTCACATGTAAAGATTACAAAAAAACGTCTAAATTAAAAACTTTCCAGTTAAAGTTTGTGAGTGATAACACACAAGTAATAAAAAAACCTAAACTCTATATACATAATACATATAACCTAATGTATACACATACATATATTCAATGAGTTATTCATCAGATCTCCGCAAGCACAGGCGCCGCCAATGGCATTCGCCGCATATTATTAGAAATGCCTGTGGATATTGACTTCGATTTATTTAGCATCCGGGACCTGAGTCTGAATAGATTATCAGTATCAGAATTACAAAACAAGTTTGCATGGGAACAGGGGAATCAAGCGATCCGCCGTTTACCAAGATATTTTGATTTAGCAAGAAATATTCTAATTGAAAGTGCGATTGCTTAACGACTGTGTTAAGTATTCAGAAGTAATCAATGTTTGCTTTCAGTTAAGTTGATTAAGTTACGTTACGTTAAGTTGATTTAAAGTATATGAAAATGTTAAATGTTAAAATGGTAAAATGGTTTCAGTAGACTACTAGAGACTACTTGGTGCGCTTGCACTAAGCGAAACTTAAACCAAGAAATTTTAAGAATTTATGTAAATAAAATAATTAATCACTATCTTATTAAATACGTACTTATATTAATTCAGTGCGTTTTGCCTTCCACCGTAAAAGACCCGGTGTAATGATTTAATAATAATAAAACTAATATCTATAAACTTATTGTGGCAAAAAATTTACAAGAAGTGATAAATATAATACTTACAGCTACAATATAAACTACAGCTCGTGGTCAAGGATATACGTACAAGACCTCTTCTATTATAATAACCGAATGTGGGAACTTGTTCAGTAGGTATCTTAGTACATTTTCAT
>DWME01007501.1:0-12568 GCA_018244795.1 Parelbella ahira ahira
GATCGTTGCCCGGGGTGCGCCAGACGTACAATCTCAGAAGGTACGTCGCTCGGGGAGGCTCCTTTCATGCACCCCAATTTTGTATTTCATCATGGATGATACTTTCCCCAACTGGGATTCTCCATGATTGGTGCAGATACGAATTTTGTGATTTGCATAATATGCCACAATTATTAAACGTTATGGTTTCTGACAACCTAGTCATGTTTATTGGAGCAATATTGTTTATTGCTGTGTTTTATGTACATTTGCCACCCCTAGTCAGTCACCAGTGCAAGGGTGGACTGCGTCCATTTATTAATTCTAGAATTAAATTTCGTCTTTTGTTTATATGTAGTATGCAGTGAACATGAGTCGTTTTATAATTAATATGATAAAATCAAATTTGTATTTAATTAGACAAGCATAATAACTAATTATGATCAGGTTTTTTATAACATTTTATAATTAGTTACATTTATACATGCATATATTGAAAATATTTGTTGCTATTTTCAGAACACCGACTCCCTTTAAAATTGCGATGGCGGAAATCGGCAAGAAGTCCGGTTTAAAGTATGAGCCGTCTAGCCCGGGGCTTCTAGTGGAGGATATAACCGAAATGATTCAACGGGAGGAGAATTCCGATAGTACGGTGCAACTGAACGACTCCATGTTGTCTTCTACTGCCGATCAGGAAAATATGCAACAGGTGACCTGTCTTTGATGATGTTTTAGGAAATATTGCTGAAATTTTATCTCATATGATGATAATATTTGCTAATTATTATGTCGATTTGACTGCCTTGTGGGTCAAGTGGGTTGCAAACGCGACAGCTGATCGGGAGGCCCTGGTTTCAAATCTGGGGTCTAGTACTATTAGATTTTCTTAATTTAGAATTACTAGTAGTGACTCGGAGTTGGGATAGCTGCCCGGTGTATGGAAATGGGCTCGTCACCTATTCCATGGGACTTAAACGTAACTGGCGTAACGTGAGAGTGTACTACGCTCCACTGCCTACCTCTTTGGGGATCCTAGGCGTGATGTTACGTTTATTATTGTCATTACGTCGAGTCCCGTACGGGGTAGGCTTTCTGCCTGCTACCGAGTGCCAAATGTCACTATCCTTAAAAGTGTGACTTTCTTCATAATTCTGTCGACGCATAGACAATAAGAGCGTGGGTAGGTAATAGCGCGCGACTCCGCAGGGCGGCAACGACTCGGGCATCGGCAGCGGCGGGCGGCGCGGCAAGGAGAACAGCGCGCCGGCCGCGAGCCGCGCGCGCAAGGCGCTGGCGGCCGCGTGGGCCGGCGCCGGCTGGCCCGCGCTCACCAGCACGCCGCGCGCGCACCCGCTCGCGCTCGCGCTCGACACGCCGGTGCGTACCCACTCGCCGCGCAGCCGCACCGCAGACAGGACAACTATTTTCTGATGATAACTATTTTCTGAACTGATGTTCTGTCTACAGGCGCGACAAACTCTTTAAAAAAATAGTAGTAATAATATTCTGGGGACGTTTACGCATGCAACAATCTAATCACAAATTGAGCTTCAAAGGAGGTTCTGTTGTGATGAACAGGTCATACATAAACTATTGAGACGTCATTATCATTATCAGCTCGCCCCCATCCACTGCTGGACATAGGCCTCTCCAATGGCACGCCACTGAGCTCGATCTTCAGCTCTCGCATCCAACACAGACATCCACAGACTCAATACAAAACACTTCAGCCTATCGTACAAATATCTATTCTAAATGAAAATCCGTACGATCCTCCGCGCAACAATCAGGTTCACTAATCACTACACCAAATGGCCAATACAGTATATATATAAATTTATTAATTTACATGTATAAGTATACAATACTTACTCAATTTAGATAGATTTCAGGGGTTGTAGAAACTAATTACTAATACATAATATACCTTTTCGTTTCAAGCATATGTTGCATATCAAAAATAATAAAACAGATTTATCGGACCTAAATAGGACGTAGAAAATTTTATAAAATGTCTCTTTTTTTTACAGAGCAAAACGTTAGCCGGCGACAGTTCAGTTCTCTTCTCTCCGCCGTCGATTGTAAAACATTCCCTGCTGGAGGAATCGACAAGCCTCCACAGCTTGATGAGCGGCGAGAATACGCCGGAGAACATGAAATACGAAGATCTCGACATTGAGACGGTCATCACTGAGAAAACTAAGGTACAACACGGGTCCACGCTCCCTACTAATCCCGAACCTAACACCTTACATCCTGATCTAATAATGTACGACAATATATATCGAGATAATCAATTCGAGTCGAACCCGAACGTTTTCAAGGACATAACGAACATCGAATCGCCTAGAACTTTCGCGAGGTTGAACGCCGACAGGCTACGTACCATCATGAGCATGAACGAGCTGTCGGGCGAAAACACTAATAATAATCTAATAGCACCGAAACAAGTCCTGGCGAACGCGTTGGCCGATCACATTTATAAGGTGACCAATCAGAAGCCATCTACTTCGCGTATTGACGAAATTTTATCTAATAAAATTATGACCACGACAGTCAAAAGCAATGAATACACGCAGAAGGAGAACCAATGGTGGCCGGCCGAGAACAGGGATACAGGCCAAAGCGACGATATATTTAATAGCGATTATTATAATATATATTTCAATAATACGTAGACTGTACTTTAAAAGGCGGATTTATATGAATTTCTCAGAATAATTATTTATTCTCGTTGTACCTACTCGGTTAGTAAAAATAGGTGCGATAATTTATTACCTACGTAGGTACATAGGTATCGAAAGTCAGCTATTGAATTAGAAGACAACCCAAATACGTCCTATTGATTACAACTTTGAATTCCGATAGTAAGTCTGTGACACTGTTTTTATATATATACGAATACCAAATTGGACTAAACGTTTAATACATAAATTAAAATAATTCGATAAAATGACGAATTCTTTTATAAAGATAGTAATTATGTTGTAAACCTCATTGATGAGACTCGATACACAATATTTAAAATAGGCTTAAACTACTTAAAAAGTGACTGTGAGTAACATAAAGTACAATAGTGATGTAAAATAAGTTATTCAATATAGAAATACTTCATTTATGCTCCTCGCCTCGATGTTACTGTTTGTTGGCGGTGATGTAAAATTATTTAAAACTTGTTAATAATTCATTTGTATTAAGAATAGATCTTTTAAACTAAAACATATTGAATAGTTTGTAGGCATTTAATATAAATAATAAGCGCACCAAACACTTTTTTTAAATAACGAAGGTATAAAGTAGGCTACCAAAGATGAAATCTTCATCAAATGAATATCGCGTCGAATTAATATATTAATTATTAGTGTTTAGGTTAGGACTAACGTTTTTTTTTAAATAATGAAGAAATTATACCTCAAGTTTACCATGCACCAAATTTTTTTAGTGTTACTAGGATTAAAATTGGAATTTTAAGATTTCTTTTCAAGTATTAATTTTTAGATTGTAGGCAAATACTTCATTTGTTACGTTCGGTAGTTAAAAGCAGGTCTGAAGCGAAGACGTAGATATATAACGTCTTGATTGCGGTGACTAATTGGGCTGTATGATTAAAAACTCAAGCCAAAAAATCGAGTGAAAAAAAACTAACAATTCCTTGTTTTATTAGGTTCCCTTTATCCTATCCTCGTATTTATTTATTATAGAAGTCTATTTTAATAGTATCTCGCTTTGTAATTTTGCCTGTAAAATTATTAACATTTTTTTCTTAATTTATCCGATTCAAGTCGCTGTCGCGTTGTGTAATGTAATTACGGAATTATTTATTATTTCTATCAGGTTTTTTTTGTTAAAATATTAACAATTTTAATATATCGGCAGCTGTACTTAATAGTACTTTGTTTGAAATAAATAAATGACATTACCTTAAACCCCTTTTTCCTTAACTTTGAAAGCCTCCCCCCCTCGTCCGATCCTATACAATATTGACAGGCCAGTGTTGTTCTACTTTATTTTTTCTTTTTTCTAATGTTAAAAACGTATTTATTTTCCTTGTTGAAACGATTGTTTTTTTGTTTTGTTACTATTTATGTTTTTTATAAATTGTTTAATTTATTCTGTAGCAGTAGTCTTTTGTATGAGGCAACATTCTGTGGACTTTTATTTTTTTTATTTTGTCTTTATTTTCGTATTGTTTTGTAGTTTAGTCACTGTCAATATTGTTTGTGTTCCCCAATATCCAAATGATTTCCGATGTCATTTTTTATTTCAATAAATGTATTTTATATACTATTATGTTTGTTTCCTTCTTAGTTTCTAAGTTATCTATTAGTGAATAGTAGATGTCGATGTCCTCATGGATATTGCTAATCTGTGAATAGTAGATGTTGATGTCCTCATGGATATTGCTAATCTGTGAATTAGTTACTTTCTTGTGCAGGATGTCAGTTCTCTTAGGGACCTAGATCTTTATCAGCTGCATGAGCAACTAAGTATAATACACTGGACAATATATTGAAGAAGTAGTATGAACTACTTACGTAACATCACGCCTGTAATCCCCGAAGGGGTAGGCAGAGGAGGGTAGTACATTTCCACGTTTCACCAGTCACGTTTAAGTCTCATGGATTAGGTGGTGAGCCTATTGCCATACACCGGGCACAATTCTAGACCGGATCCGAGTCACTACTAGAAATTCTGAATTAGAAAAATCCAATATCGGCAGTCATTTCACGCTAGAAAAATCTAATGATGCATTGCCCGACCCTGGGTACGAATCTAGGACTTTTTATACAGCAGTCGCTCTTGCAGCCACAACTCTAATGAGGCAGTAAAGCTTGATGTTATGATGTATAATTTTTTTACTGATAAACAAAGTGTTATTAGAGAACATTATGCATATGATTCATATGATATGTCTTCTATCAATCTACACTGACACACTGACAGTATTTTGTACAGTAAAACCATGTAGTAATTATAGGGTAACTATTTAATTACAACATAATAGCCTAAAATTAGTTTCTTTATAGAAAAACACTTAAAACTATGACTGTTGCAAAGTATTACCCTTTAGCAAAAAGATTACTTTTTATGACTAAATCTTACTTCGAATTAAGTTTAAAAATATTTCAATATGAATATGACGTTTGTTTATCAAGTTTAGTGAAATAGATACTATATCATCAGTGGACATGTCCGAATACAAGAATGTACGTTGAAATGCGTGCTATTTACTAAAACATGAGTATCGAATACCGACCATTGCATATACTGTTCATAGGCACCTTTTAATTAAGAAAGACTACGCTCATTGTTATTATACATAACCTAACCTAAAAAGTATTTGTGCTCTTACAAAACTAAACGGATTGCGATAAACACACGTCATCAGGTAATGCATATGCATATTAGATCATATTCTGTCGGCGTCTGTTTTTACCAATTAGTACAACTTTGATTTATTAAAGCCAAGAGTAAAAAGGCACTTTCTAGGCAACCATACGTCCTAGGCTATATCATGCTTACCATCAGGCGAGATTGCTGTCAAACACATTTTCTATGAAAAAACTGGAACTATCAAAGTACATTAAATCATCAATGGAACATACATACATGGTGCAGTCACAGTAGATCCGTAGCAATCAGTGAATAACTAACGAAATTGAATCCGTTAAACCATGAATGAGCTAATCAAAAACACTGATGTCCTTAAATTAATTCATTACCCATAGTATGTACCTACCATACTTCACTAGCATAGTACCTATATATTATTAGAAGTGGCTTTGACTTATAGTAAACAACTTCCACTAAAATTGTACATAGGTACCCCGAAGATCGGACGAGCCGCTGGTGTTGAAGAAGTCAGCGGTCAGATCGATCAAGTTCGACCAAGAGCCGGCCGATGCCAACGTGGAAAAGCCATCTTTTATACTGGTTGGGGTTTATTTTTGTTATCTATACATATTAAGTTTAGTTATTATTCGTATACATTGTTAATATATACTTATATTATATAAGAATGTTTGGATGAGGTTAAAGGAGGAGGGGGAGTGGGTGGGGGGTTTAATAATCTTATTACCATATTAATGGCCTTATTTTTTGAACTGCTCTTTTAAAAGAAACAAATCACCGCTTAATAGGCTGTAGTTTACGTCTTATGATAACACGGTTGAATTTTTTTTACTTTCTGTATAATTCAGACATAATATTTTTTGTAAACGTTTTTTTATGTGGAAGAAACACGGCAGGTCGGTAAGGATAGTTTGGGTACTTTGTGATCTTTGCTTAACCCTTAAAAAGCCTGACGTGATGATATATGTACATATTAATTATTATTATTTTGTTTTGTCGAAGAATAAAAGTAAAAATCTAGTAGATAAATTAATCAAATAAAATTAATTTTAGGTGGTGTGTTGTGATTGAACTATATTTATTTGCTATTTTCATTTCAGAGTGACTCCAGGTGGGAGACATTCGCGTGCGGCCGAACACAGGACCAGCTGGATCTGACGATGTTAGCGCACCAATATCTAAGAAAAACTGCCCTGAAGCCGAGATCGCTCAACTTTTAATCATAATTATGTGTCTTTAAGAGAAATATTATAGTTTTTCTAATCCCTATTATTTTACATCATCTGGTAATGATTGCTTTATGTTTTGTTATAATCGTGTTATTTTAAAAGTTTGATTCCATGTACATAGACGCTTCTGCGTGATAGCACTTAACTTTGTATTTATATTTATAAAGTAAGATTAAATTAAGGATATTAAAATATGAAATACTTTATTCAGATTATGGTAAGTTAACACTTGATGACAAATCTTTTAATATTTATGAGGCATTTTAATATACGGATGTGTGTGGAATGTAAATATATGTTTAATTTGTAGTTGTTTGATTTGTATGTAGTTTTATGACATGTCGCGGGTAGGCGGCAATAATAAAGCCAGTAGCTGGCTGGCCTCCGCGAATAGAAGACGTCTTGCTCGCTTTGTGTAACTTTTAACGGATTAATTTATAAACCTCTTCATGCTGGCATTTAACTGTACATTCAGTAATATTACAACTGTCATATTATTTTTAGTATGTCTAATTATTCATTGTAATATGGGTTTGTATTTTGTTTATATTTCACCGTATATGAGAATGAAACGGCTCCGTTTAGATGTAAGCTTGTTGTGTTTTGTTTGAAACGAGTTCGTGTATTTTGTGTTAGCTTCATGTAAAATATATATTATTTATGTATGTACAAAATATGTCTACGTTGATCATTTTCCATGTGGCTCACGCGTCCAAATGTCATTAGCTAATTAGCATCTAAATGTCGTGAAGCAATTGTATGGTTACATTTAATATTATCAATATTTTAAAGAATTTATCTCGTAAATTGTTTTAATAGTTGTGTCTGGTAGTGTTTAGTAGTCAGTGTAATATTTATTTTATTCTCCATCCATGTCTGTAACGTTTTTAACTGCATGATGATAGACAGTTTGTCCTTAATTGATATTAAAGTTAGCATAATTCAGGTTTAAAGGTTATTTCTGTACAAATACCGTGTGCAAATAGTAGTTTTAAACTGAAATTGAAGTGAAATTTTGTTTGAAAATTTAATTTAAAACAATATGAAACGGTATAACTGTCTGCTTGTTTATAGGTTCCACATTTTGTAGGGTTTCATAACCTTTGCTAGCAAAAGTAGAAACAGAAAAAGGATCAAATAGGTATCATGAAGATGTGACGAGACATGTGTATAGTTTTTTTTTCATTTACTTGTAGCATTTTGCATGTGATATTTACAGCTTAGTGATTTGTTGCGATAATTAAACAATAAAATTATTATAGTTCAGAGTCATATCAGCATCATACAGTAGAGTTATGTATATCACTGTGCTTGTTGTTCCTTTTGCAAGGTAATAAGCGTGAAGTTATATGTTTAAGAATTGTCCTTAACGATATCGGATCCGATACTTTTAACAGTCAAATGCAGATGAGCCTTGATGCATGAGAGAGGATTAAATTTTTATTAATAAGTTTATTAGTGCACCAGCAACTATTATGTAGAGACGGTTAGATACTGTAACAGGCATCGGAATGGAATATCTGTTAACTTCCTATAATTTTATCGTGTTGGCTTCTAGAATCTTCTACAGTGTCATGTTGCCAAAAATTTAATTTTCGCTTATTGGGAAAAAAAGATAAATTGTGTTTGTTTGGTGTGAATCTACAGTGTACTGTAGATTCACACTGTAGTTGTAAATATATGGCTGTACATTTCAAATTCTTCAAACTTCAGAGTTCTTTAAATAATAGACATTTCTTACTGAAAACAGTACAAACTATTTTATATGTAGTTATAAGGTTTTATAGCAATGTGGATTGTATTTTTCTGGTGTAAATAGATAACTTGGTCTCATTTATTTAAAATATCTTAATAAGTGAGTACATTCTATTTTATATGTGGAATATCGTCTTTTATGTCGGGTAGTTACAGTAAGGTATCTATTGAATCGGAAGAACGCTCGAAGGTTGCTCTAAAATGTTTTGATTGATTTCAACGAATCACTTTTCCTGTAGAATTTGACGTGTTTCGTATATAGTTTTCGGTTAAAAGTAATTAAATAACTCAGTAGAAATTTATTGCAGCTACTAACTAGTAAATAGTTTGCCTCTCAAGTCACATGAGTCAATCCTTTATCATCATGATTACATATAACTAAAAATTTTTTGTATGGAAGAGGAAAAATTTGACTGAACGTAGTCATAAATGATTCACGGATATATGTACCTAAAATGAATCGAGCATTTTTTTATCTTAGCCACAACAAGATTGTTTTTGAATTATATTGTTTTTTCTTAAATAGCAGTTGTACTTCTGAATGATTAAAAAAATACCAGCTAAGTCAGAAGCTGGAAGTCGATTAAAAAGGGAAATTACGCTACAACCAGTCACAACTTCGTATGTTCTGTTCACCCTTGTAAAAATTCAGGCGCGATGATGTTTAGCTGTTACAAAACGTACTGTATGTAGAATTTTTAATATATGGTTCTTGTATAATAGTAGGTTGTAGGTAGCTTGTAGGTTCTTGTATGTGAATAGTTATTTAAGTTATTTTTAGATGTAAGTCGCAATATGTATAGATACATATAGAACAGTTATTTATGTTTTAATGAGTGATATCTTTCAGAGTGTGTTGTGCATACATTTTATTGTTGTTTTATATAAATTATTCTTTTTTTAAATCTTGTCTCTTGTTTTTGTTTGTGGAATTGTGTTTCGCTTGAAAAATAGAATTTCTCTTTTTGCATCTATAATATATACACGTATTGGTGTGTAAGTTAAGTAAACTATTATATATTTTTATTGTGCGAGCTGTAACGTAACATATTCAAATTATGTTAGACATGATTATACAGGTGTTTAATATTTTATATGGTATTATTAGCTGTTTTATGTCTTTCTTTTGTGATTCGTGTTCTGTAGTTTTTGTAAATCAAGAAATACATTAAAATTCTAGTCTTTAACTAATAATTTGTTTAGTTTTTTACCATTACAAGCAAACAAAAAGTTTTATTACGCGACTTGTTTTATAGTATTTTGGTTTCTATGTAACTTCTAACTGTGATTTAGACTGCGTCCCGTATACCTACAAGAAATATTTTATCTAGCATTTGTTTTGCTGAGTAAACTCAAACGTCTGGACAATTTTTAGTTTGTTTTAGTACCCATATATGTATATGTTTTTCTTGGCACGGCAATCTTGTGAACCAATACATATCGATACGTAACATTCAAAATTGATACATGTCATATTTGTCTCCAAAAGGTTTGCTTTGCATGTCTTCCTTTCTAGTAGTCGTAGTGGAACATTATACACGTATATTGTACAATATCTCTTGAAATACACTTCATGTACATATTGAAATTTTGGTTAAATTTTTAGTACATTTTGTTTACTGAATGTGTTCAAAGCATACTGAAGCGTACTGAAAGCGTTTGAAAAAGTATTATGGTCGTTCTGCATTCTTATTATTCACCTACGTTCTTAGAATAAATTTGTAACATTTGCTCAGTTTAATCACCTGTTAGTAGACATATATAAGTAAGTGAACGAATATTGCCGTGTCTTGAACTGTTAGGAAGAATGCAATTGTACTAATATAGTCTTAAGATAATAGTTTTAAAATGATATAAGAAATTTGTATTTAATTTTATGTTATATATTGTATGTAAATAATTATTTGTAAGAGGGTTTTTGATGTGGAAATAAATGAATAAAAATAAATTAGAATTTTATTATCGTCATTAATTTAGATTGGATTTTCAATTGTAAGTATATCTATACAGCCTTAAACGATTCGTATTTAACATATATGTACGTTTGGAGGATTCAGCACAATTACTGCTCTTGACCTTGACCAATAGACCAATTTATTTCAGAATTGAACCACGTCTCTCTGACGCCCATCAAGAGGTCCTGGTTTCGACCCCCGGGTTGGGTACTATTGGATAGTTTTTCTTGGAATTTCTGGCAGTGGCTCGGGAGAGTCTAGATTTGTGTCCAATTTATCGCAATAGGCTCACCATCTATTCCATACTGGGACGTAAACACCCGGGGAAACGTGGGGATGTACTATACTCTTCTGCCTGCCTCTTCAGGGATTATAGGCGTCATGTTACGTTTTTGCGTATGTTTGCTACGAACAGTACCTATACATGCAATGCTGTTTCGATAAGACAGATTATTTTACATACTTATATATGGAGCCAATGAACTTGACCTCTGCAGGTCAGTTTACATAATATCTTGCAACTGAATTATTAATTGATACATTTAGCTATTTATTTCTGAAGTTGTTCTCTTTTTACATTTTGACTTATTTAAGCCAAAAATATTATACCTACTTATTTATAAAGTATAATGTCAATATGTGTTGTATGGAACAAAAATGCTAGTAAAACGTAACTAAACATGTTCCTATGTTACATCACAGAAAATCTGCCTAATAGATCCTTTAAAGGGTGCGAGATACCGTTGATTAGCGGTGGTAATGAGGAGCGATGTGGTTTCTCAATTGGATTCGGGACAAAATAGATTGCGTCATTACTATCATTATTACGTCTGAAACCAATAAAAGCCCGAAAACAAAGCTAACAAACTACACATGAGATACTCTCACAGCAATAAATTCCTTATCAGGGTATTCCCTCATTACATAGGTTTAATTAAGTAAACGCAGATAATAGGCGCTGTTGTTTTGAGATGATACATATTTTTAGGACGACCGCATCAAAGGGGAATAACTGGTCGCGTGCATCATCCCTGCAGCCAGAAAAGTCCCGGAGATTTGTAAATTTGTAATATATACAAAGTTCCATTTCTTCAGTGTCACTCAGCAATTTGCACTCCAAAGGAACACATCTCACAAGACTGCTCCTAACCGTAAAAGAAATTTTAAAAGGTAAGGTTTAATCCCACCTGTCAGTTTTTCAAATTCAATTAAACATGTATTGCTCTGTATCGGCGGGAATGTTTCAATAAATTCTTTATATTATATTGACGTTACCGTTTTAAATTTTTTGTACGACGACTTATAGTGTACCCAAGCGTGAATTAAATTGCGTGATGTTTATTAAACCTTTTTATTTTTAAATGTTTTATTCGATTACAGACATTATGCAGTTTTTATACGTCTTTGTTGCTACATTACTCGCAGTTGCTGCTCAACAGCACGACTTGGACCAAGAGATATATGAGAGGTACGATGACACAGTTTAAAACCCAGGCACAGGCAGCAAAGTATCTAATCAATCTTTAGCGAAACATGAGTTTTACACCTGTATACGTTCAGCTATCTATCCTTACAATAACTTAAACATTGTTATGTTTTATAACTCGTAGTTATCCAGTATGGTACATCGGGCAGAGACAGCGGCGCGACGTCACCTTTGACCACAAAACTGACAACGGTCGTGTGTTCGGCACTCTCGGTCAGAACGACAACGGGCTCTTTGTAAGTTATATTAATTTTGCTTCTTTTCTACTCCGCAATTAATGTCACAATACAGTAGCAAAGAAAGCGCATTGTTATTAAAACGTAGGTTTTAAATAGTTGTCACTTTGAATATTGATAATTTTCAAATCGACTGGAGTAAAACACATGAATAATTATTTCGTAATAGTGTTTCGCCGAATTGTAAAGGAAGTAATTCTAACATTACATTTTAGTCCATTCAATGTAGGTAATGTCTTTTCAAGCAACACTATTTGCCACTAATGGGACTTAGTGTAGTACCATATACCTACTCGTTATAGTTTCGTATTTGTTCATAAGAATGTATTCATTTACCGTAGTTGACAATTAATATTAGTGAAATTCATTTCATTCACGGCTGAGATCTCTGGCACTTTGAGTTTTGCTTAATTTTAATAATATTTAGGAGTTTTGAAATGTGTGTTAACGTTATTAGGCGTACGGCCGTTCCTCCAACAACAATATCTAATACTTATTCCATGATAGGTATAATTGTATCACTGAAATACTATTGACGTATCAAGGTTAACTCCCCCATTTACAATCCCAATT
>DWME01007502.1:0-12567 GCA_018244795.1 Parelbella ahira ahira
CGACAGCAACGCGGTAGCTCGGAATTTATCCCACCTGATATTGACTTTTATGATACAATTTTATCATTAAACTTTTCGTGAGTGATATACGTGATTTAATTGTCCCACAAAGTTACTTAGCTTACAATTTATAACAGTGCAACACAGACATCATTGTTAATTTTCGGTAACTAATACGAATACCATGTACACTTGATATGTTTTGATAAATTATAACTTGTAGAAGTCATTAAAGTCATTAATAGTAGGTATACGATAAATTCATCAAATAGTGAACAGATTAAACTCACGTTTGTCTTTTTGCGATAATTTGACTAGTTATGGTCCTATCCCAGATCTTTCAACATGAGCTCCTGCCAATTGCAGTGAGTGTCCGGGACACATGTTTCCTATGTTCTATAAAAGCTCAAAACCAAGACCGGCGATAACAAACGGCACCAGTCACGCTACTCCGAACATGCTAATATTAATATAGTAATAATATGTTACAGTAAATAATTTGAGACACAATCATATACACTGATATTTACTAGATACAAGTTATGAAAAATCTGAATTTCGTGTATAGTATCTATATCACTTGTCGGCAAGTAATGATGATGTGTGTGACATGTCACTGTATGTTGTTACTTCAGCGTAGTTGTATGGGGGTTTTAGGGGTTCTCAAGTACTTATCATTAAATACATCAATCAACAAAACAGCAAATTTAGAAAATATTCATGATTTAATTGAATTGAATGAAACATTAATATTTTTTGTATGCTTTTGTATGCCTCAATATGTTCTTTATAAGTTCTTTTTTCATTTTATATATATTTTTTTAAGCGTTGTTCGGTCGCGGTGGGACAAATTTGTTAGTGGGTCGGTAAATATTAGTTACTTGGGGGCGCAAACTTAAGCGCAAAGCAATAAATTTACATTTACCTTCACCAAAATTTCGAATATGATTACTTTTGTCCGTGACGAAATTGACAACGTATTTGGGCAGCCGGAACTGGACGCGCTGCTCGCCGACCACGCCCAGCCACGTGCCCACCTCGCGCCACTCAAACCGCACGTCTTCTGTTGTATACTTGTCTGTGGAACAACAAAGAAAAGTTCAACAAATAACTGCGGCAAATAATAAAGAACACGGGCTGGTCACATCTGTCGCACAACTGATAACCGTTGGAGTAGACTTGTGATGGAGTGGACCACGTCTTTGCAAACGTAGCATAGGAAGCCTTCCAGCTAGGTGGAGTGAGGATATGTGCAAAGTTGCTGGCAGTAGTTGGATGCGACGAGCTGAAGATCGAACTCAGTGGCCTGCTATTGGACAGGCCTATGTCCAGCAGTGAACGGAAATAGGCTGATAATTAATAATAAAAAAATAAAGAACAATAAAACCACTCAAAAGTCTCATATGATAAGATTCGATATTACATTTATAATTTTCGAAAAACGAAAATGAATCAACGTGAGCGAAAGCATTACCAGTCAATACTCACGGCGAACATTAAAATATAAAATCGATGAAATGAACAATATTTAATATTATTGTTACAGTTATAGTTTGTTACAGCTGTTTTATACAGTTAACTCAAGAAAAAGGCTCTGCGGCAGTAATTCCCTGAGGTGCCTGCTATCTCCCCCTTTTCCTACACTTAACCGTAGCACAATCGTAAGTCCCATTTCCAAGACTCATACCTAATCATTATTCTCATCAGTCCCGAAAAACCTTTAGAGAATCTGTTAAAAGTATTAGAAAAGTAAATCTGTATACGAGCGCGTTTCCCACAAGTAATATTACTTAATATTGAACAAAGTTATATACATCGTAGGCACGTAGCATTTCGTAGAAGGATTCTCTGTAGTACATCGTATGTCGCCGTAGCATTTTAATCTTTAATGTCTTTAGTGATATTTATTTCAAATGTACTTTATTATTTTACTTTGAACTTTTAAAATTATGAATATAAAAAACGTAACTTCATGCCTGTAACCCCAGAAGAGGGAGGCAGAGGAGTGTACAACACTACCACGTTGCACTAGTTATGTTTAGGTCCCACAATGAAATAGGTGGTGAATCTAATGCCATAAATCGGGCACAGATTCAGATTCCGAGCCACGATAACGAATTTCTACTAAAAACTCTAAGTTAGAAAAATCGAATAGTAAAATTGACCCGGGACTAGAACCCTAGACTAACGAGGAAGTCGATTATAATTAACACTAAGCTAGCGCAAGTTATTTTTAGAAAGTAGAGCCCTTTTTATTCACCCTTGTTCAATATTATCAGGATTTATTTAATTTATTATGCGTAGATATCATGACAGGGAATCTTGGTTATTATTAATAGCAAAATAATCACCACACGTTGAAGGTCTGACGTGCTATTATGCAAATCATTCACTTCATCGGGGTGTTAAAAATTATAGCAAATTTGTAACATCGATATAAATTAAGGTCAATTTATATAAAACGTATCATTAATGAAATGATGGCGAAAACGAAGGTCACTTTATATAGAACCTGGTAATTAAACGTTGGTAAATATGAAAAATCATATAACTTACAGCTACTGAAATCGATGGCACAGTTCTGTACGTCCAGCGGGTACAAGACGAAATCCATTTGGCATTTGATTGTTATTGTGGCACTGGAACACATAAACTTTATAAATACACTGTATACAGTGATGAAAATCTTAGCGATCCTACATATATAGACATACATACTCATGTCCACAAGATTTTAAAGTCGTGGTCTGCTAAACTATCGTGGTGCTATCGCAGATTGGCAGTCTCAAATGTTTTAGAGAGCATTATGGAAAATTCTAAGACACAATTATCGTTGACCATTTAATTGTGATTTGTTTTTTTTGTACTTTTAAAGATAGATCTACATATATAATAAAAACATTATATTTTTCAGTTACTTGTAACAAAAATCTTACAATTGTCTTATTATAACAAGAACTCACATTACACAGGCTTAGTATGTACTTATTTACATAATAGACGACATTGGAGGTAATTTTTGCCAACCGAATACATTCTAACAATACAGTAAGGGCACAATGATAAACATAGAATTCTTAATTTGTCTCGTTACCCATTTACTAAGTCTACATTTACGTTATTAATATAAGTAGTTTTTAGCGGTTATACCACAAGAGAGGTTATACAATAAATGATGCAAATTATCGGCCTTATCATTTAAAAACGAATTGTTCCAGATAGTGCAGGGACACTGAATTTTATTCGTACTTCTAGATCTTTCGAAGCAGTTATATAAGTAGGGGGAATGCACCGATTGTCATTCTAGGTTCCTTTTTAAGATTAACATAATATATGTATAGATATATCACCCGCCGTAATGGTATGCAAACAGATAGTAAATAAAATTCATGTCAACTATAAAAATATTGAAACATTAAGACATATTTTCTACAGCTTTAAGTACCGACTTAGGAATAAGGTTAACAATGTAACCCTTAGATATCATTCTTCATTTCCTTTACAAACAAAAAGGGAATATGTCAGTAATATTAAAGTAAAAATAGCAAATGTAATAAACAAAATGGACGAACCCAATACTGACTGAGACGGTGTGGTTTGAGTAAAGCCTGAGCGAGGCCATCTCCTGCAGCACGGAGAGGATCCGCATGGTCTGCAGTTGCCAGATGTACAGGTCTGGCATCCAGATGAGCTGGCGGTACTCCCACGGCAGGTCGATGAAAGGCTTGCCCGCAGGCACCTTCAGACGGGTCTCCTCCCATGACACTTGGAGGAAAACGTCCAAGGTTATTTCCTGTGATAAAATATGAGTTTTGTAACACAACAATAAAATAATATTTTTATAACATCGCCATGTACTTTTACTCAACTTTAATTTCTCTTTAACGTTTTGAATGTTTAACGCATGTTGATTTTTTCGTCATAATGTAAAGCTATACGTTTTTAGTGTTTTTTTTTTAAGTTTTATCTTTTTTCACTTTTGCCAAATATCAGTAGATACTATCAATAATAGTAAAATTTTCACTATCCGACAAAGACAATGAAAACTAATAATCAAAATATTTGTAAAATTTATATTTTAAGGGATTTCTCAATTATCTTCGTTGTAACGATATTAGTAATTACAGAACATATTCCGTACAGGAAGGTTTATACATATACATATTATGTACGTACCTCTTTATTTTCATCGACACCAGATACTCTGTTCACATTGACTCCAATGTACACGGTGGTGTTTTTTCCTGAAAAATTCCAAAAAACTGCATGGAAGAAAAAGTCTCCGAAGTGAATAATGAATATTGGAGTAGTAAGTCAGGTTTTTAAGAATATAATATGTATATAAAAGGATACTTCTCACTCGGTGTTCTCTGCCTAACTTGTAAGGGAACTGACGATGTAACGATAACAAAAGAAAACTGCTCAGTTAAATATGTTTATTGAAAGTTTAAAGGAATTGATGTAAGCAAGCTGTTGCATATTAGCAAGAATAATCAGTGGGAGACGGCCGAGGCGGAGATATCTCCGACCCACGCTGGTACTTACTGACTCATTCTATTTGTACCACTCCGCTCTTACTGCATAAACCTTAAGTAAGTTAAGAATCTTTCTTGCCATTTTTATATCGAATAGTAGAGTATAATAGGCTTATATTGTGTTTTTTATAATTAATTATTATGAGCAAATAAGAAGAAAAAGCACGCCAAGTCTGCAATAGTAGACAATAATATATTTAGCAATCGGTATTTTCTGTCTACCCCATAAGGAACCTCGCGTGTTGATATAAGAATAATTTGTATTGTGACAAATTTTTCTTGATGATCATCTAATTTTATAAAGTACCCTAACATGTGGAGGATATTCAAATATATTTTTAATTACTATTATTTAACTTTTACTGTTTATGAACATGACGTTAGTCTTGATATATTGAAACTCTATTATTCCCTAATCTATTAACGTTGTATACAATACAGTTAAACTTAGTTATGCTATGTTGCCAGGAGCTAGCTACAAGCTGGCCCCTGGTACGCCGTCTGATCTTAATCTGTACATTTATATGGTTATTGTACAGTATGTTGATGTGTCTAAGTATCGTAAGACAACATATAAAAATATTGTGTCATTGGGCTCGTTTTCGTCACTAAACATTATAACTTTCCGTCATAATGAGCGTATAGAGGTTACGGTTTGAGTAATGACCGTCTGAACATCGTCACAGACATAGCGCTGAGTAATTTCCGGTCATAAGTAGATAGTCGGGGTATACTAGCCGCGTCATCCGTGCGTTGCGAAATTACAGTCTACTAAATATAACGCCACTCGCGAAAAGGGGTTATTTTTGGCAATATTGATTCTGAAATTGACGTAACATATTGTAATCTAATGGAACTTACCGGGTGGAATGTTTCTACTGTAGTTGTGTGGTAGGTCGTAAGCGTGCTGGTCCATGTATAGGATCTGGCTGGAAAAAATTTAATATCAAATTAATTCTGGAAAGGTAACTATTCTTTATCCTTATCAATGTTTCGTCGATTCGATGTTAATCACGGATCTTCCCCCAGAATGAAAAGTATCAAGACTATAATTTGCATTTTTCAGACACGTTAGAGAATATTATGGAAGACTTTAAGGTCTTCACGTTTTCTAAAAATATTTTTCTACGCCACGTTAGTGTTTTTAATAAATAATAGTTAGCGTCTATCTAGGCTTTTAGTCCCGCTTGAGTAGAGTCGGACGACAGACTCCACTAAAAACATTACGGATGGCTTAGATGACTATTAAATTCACATTTGTCGTACAAAGTGTATATATTCATCTATCATTATTTGACGTTTTCACTTTATGAGAGACGAGAACTATATCGCAAGTGTAAACAAATATTGCACAGCTGAAACGAATTTCCTATTCACTGCGCACTCATCCCCAACCTGGGTTGACTCGTAAATAATGCCACTAGGCACTAAGTTCGTCCCTTGTGACTTAGTTCCTGTAACCTAGTCCCTGTAACTTCGTTCTTGTAACCTAGTACCTATAACCTAGTCCCTGTAATCTAACTAAAAAATATCCATACCTTTAGACATTAAGGATCCCTTCTAACCTTTAGCTTTAAGTTGTACGAAAAGAAATAAATAAATTATTAACTTCCAATTTACCCGCCCACCTTATGGAACTGGAATGAGCTGGATAAGAAAATAAAATGACTCAAATGTTCGCCCTGTAGAACAATAACCTGTAGCTCTAGATATTTGTGAGTGATAGAGAACAGACACTTGAAGGCTGGCCGGATGTAGGCGGTACGTGTGACGAAGAGACGTGGCTGCAAACGCAAACAACTATGGTCACACCCCCAATATCTATTAATAACATTATATTAGTTATAACATATACATTCTATAGCTACATACATATATCATTATTACCTTACGTGTCTCTGATATCGTATAATATAATGAGTGAGCGGTAACTTGCATGAATATTGTCCAACTCTTCATAATTATCAGTTATCATCAGCGTCAACTATTAGAATGGGAACATAACATCACGCTTGTATTTCCTCGAAAGGATAGGCAGAAGAGTAAGTATAGCAGTCTAGCGTTTCGCCAATTGTGTTAGGTATACCTTTCATGGAATAGGGAACGAGCTTATTGACAGGAGAAAGTTAATTATGCTTTAATTTAATTATGTGAATATTATGCTTTAATTTGATGGTTGATAATATTACAACTAATACAATATATTTGTTAACACCTATTCTATAATTGCGATATTGCATAAATAGATAATGTAAAATGCATATATGCATATTACAATCTATATAATACTTTTTCATTTCACTGATTTCATAAAAGGTGTTTCGTAAACATAGTAGGTATTTCATTTATAAGTATACTATCGAACTGTAAATCTATAGCAAATTACCTATTCGAACTTTTTCAATCACGCTCATGTCCAAACTTTGGAAAATGTGCCAGATCTTGATTGGATGCAGCTAACTGCGAAACGGTAATATTCATTAGCGTTTAATTATTTATTTACAAGACTTTATGATTTTTTTTAATAAAAACAAAATCGTATATAATTTATGTTTCGTTTATGAAAATGCGTGTATAAGATAATGATGAATCTAGGAAAAGCATGTCAGTTCGTAATAATTCGTACCTACTCTGTGCTCTTTGCCTATTCCGAAATGACCTGATGTAACCATTTATTTGTAGGCAAACTATAAATAAATAATGTATACGATAATATATTTCTAAAGTATACCTGCTGTTAAATATCAAGAAAATCTATTGGAATGTTTTGTACATTAAAATTATTTTTGACAACCAAAGCATCTATCGATTCAAAAGTAATTTAAATCAGTTGAAATTGTGAATATATCTATAATACAAAACTTGTACCTACAACAAGAGGTGGCTGGACCGCCGGATTGACTCTGCTACGACAAATTCGATCGAGTTTTATATCACGTCAGTTCCCGCACAAGGTAGACAGAGTGTACAGAGTGACAAAAATCTTTATAGGTCGTACTTCTACTAATTTCATTATTCTCGACATACACGCTTCCGACACAAAATATATTTATTTATGTAAATAGTCAAGTGATTACGTGGTGGGCGACATAAATACACTTACGTGACAATGCAAAGTGTGCATACTGAGGATAAGTCATAAGCTCTTGGTAAGCGTCGGAGCACGTGTGAAAACATTGCGAAATGTTTCTTTCCACATGTGAAGACAGGCGGCCAGTTACACTGATATGACTGTCCACGGACGTCTGTAACTAATCTGTACTAAGTCTGTAAAAGGACTTTGGGTATGAATTCAGTGAACAAATTAAATGTAATTAATTTATGTTAACAATGTAGTGCGCAATTTCTCTTCAATTGTAGGGTTAAAGAGTGACACTACTAACACATTTTCTTGGGCAAACCCTAAGAAAATGCAGCCAAATTTAACGAATTCTATTTTATTTTATTACTAGCTGACCAGATACACGTTGTCCTATTTTAGCTACGAATATTCAATTCGAATTGGAATTGGATGATAAAAAGACAATTACTGCAAATATATACTGTTTATTGTAATGCTTTTTGCTTGTGATTTTCCGCGCAATTGTCTTAATTATATTTTCTATAAGAACCTATTTAAAAGTATATATTAGAAAACTTAAAAGGAAAATATGTATCGAATATGGAAGGTCGTTCTCGTATTATGGTTTGCCCAAGGGATATAGGGATTCATTATAAATGTATCTATACAGGTATATATTAGCAGTTTGGGTTGCAGACTTTCTTTTGTTCAGATAATTTTCTAAATATAGTCGCGTACGTACTTATATTGGTAGGTACAGTACAACGTTTACGAGGTAACTCTTTTATTAATGTTTCGTGCTCAGCCCTAACGACTCAACTGTTTCACTAACAAAAACTTATGAAACTGCATCAATTTCAAATTAACCTTACCTTGTACTTTAAGACTCGTGTATTTACATTTACATAAACATTAACGTATATTGTACTCGTAATGTCGACTGAACTGAATAATAGTTACCTAGATGGTTCGATCACGTTGAGAAAATCGCTGATGAATGAACGGGAAAACAGATATATATTACAATGGGAGTATTGGGTTTTAGGTGCCGAGGGAGTCAAAGCCAATATCTTGACCAATTAGGTGTAATATTGGCTGATGGGAAAATCAGAAGTTAGACACGAGCATGCTACTATGGACAGAGTACTGAACGTAGGAAAAACATATTAGTGTCAGTAAAAGGTCTGATAGCATAGCATAGAAATACATATTAATATTATCTACATAGTACTCGTAATTGTATAAAACATTCCGAGGAACTGACTGAACTAATGTCTACATCACATGCAATTAAACGTTCTCTTAAAGGCAAGTCCAGTTTGTAACCGTTTTTACGGCTTAGCCGCAAATTGTTAGATAAAGTTCCCTCTGCGGTGTTATGTGGGTTTCCTTTTGAAGGTACGATTTAAAATTTTACCCCAGACTGTAAAAAACAAACTGCAAAAATTAACTAACATTGACCTTAACGAATCTATACGGCTCTTTTTCAAATCCGAGTCGAGGTGAGTCCGCCGTGGAAAAAGATACAGGAGTTAAGCCGGTACATACATTATAGTCGTGTGTATAAACACTCACGAGACATTTAATACTGAAATTTATTTCGAATATGTATACAGTAGCGATATGAATAGAAAGTACTATTATTATATTCCAAAATGTTTACACGTTTATAAATTTACGTACATACCCATATCATGTAACTTGTTATTATATAAATTTCGCTATCTTTATAGGTCATCTGTTTACAATTAAAATAAAGAATGTACTTCATTTGCATACATTTACTTCGATAATATTACCAAACTTTGTATATTTTTACATGCCTAATTAATTCTACCATAACAAAGATTTTGCAAAGAAATATTTTTCTACATTAGTTTGTAGATTATTTATAATTATGAGACTTTTTAAAAGAGTAGCTCTTAGTTTTGTGGAACCCAGTGTAACTACAATAAATAATAAATAATAATTATAATCAATTCGACATACTCGTAATATTTAGACATCAGTAACCCGTTACTGTCAAGTGGTTCCATGCCCATGTAAACTCACATGTTACATCGCCATAATGGAAAGCTCCTTACCGTAGATTTTTTGTAGACAATTAATGACGCACTGTAATAGGCTTATTACATGCCATGGGGCGATTAATTCCTATCTTAGTGGCTAGTGGCTTATTATAATTACTTGTCAATGTTGTCATATACACACTTTAAATATCTATTAAAAATTGTATGCATATAGAGTTAACATGAGATTTATTTTGAAATAATTCAAAAAACTATAAATGTGAGCTCAGAAATCTTCAACCAGCGTGCGTGTATGAATTGAGTGAATAACATACAAGTTTTTTAGATGTGTAAAGATATATGTAGATATTTCAGACTCTGTTCTCTGCCTAACCTGTATGACACTTAAATTAATGATATCATAAAATACATATAAGTTGAAAAGCATCTTATCAATGTTTGTTACCTACATATTGATAGCAAAATACTATTCAATTTAGAATTCACAAAACAGCATGTTGGCAAAAGTAATGAGGAACCTCAATGATGTTTTCACGCTTGGTGTTTTCAAGGTTTTCACGTGTGGTGGTTGCGTGTCAGAAACTTTCCATTTTCCTGTTAAAGGGAATAAAAACAAATGATTCCTATTTACATTATATCAAATAATATATTCATATCCGTGTTCGTACTGAGGTCGGTCTTAAAATTGATAAGAATAATATGTTACGCTTATTTTGTTATGAAGTACTTGTTATCTAAAATAGTATAACAATATGACTAATATATTTTTGACACGTTTCTATTTCAGGTTCGTACGATTTCCCATCAAATATTAGTTTGAAAATTAATATTTGATGAACTGATATTAGAAATTAGATTTTAATTTAATTGATTGTTGGTCTTAGGCTTAAATTAGAAACAATCATTACAAATTTTAGCAGTCATGTGTCTGTAAACTTCGAATAAGAGAGATACTAACTAATATTAGCTCACCGCATACCAAATATATTTCAACTAGGCTAATGTGTACTAACATATTTATTCATGTAGTCTCGTTACCAAATGCTGCTAATTAAGTGCTATTAGATAATGACACTAAATGACGGTAATAGTTCTGTAGATTTGGACTACTTTGATGGCAGATGTCCACTGGCGGGAACAGTCAGTTGTGACATAATTGTTTTTTAAATTGTTCCACCGAAATAAATGTCGAGGTTGAAGATGAGATGTCGACAAAATATGACAATTTTAAACCAATTTACCCGTCGACGATTGCTATATTTTTGTCGTGCGTTATTTCACACGTTGAAATATATAGATGTGTCGTCTACATTGGGCTTTTCTGTTATATATTACTATTGTTTATGTTTCTATTTTCTATTATTAAAGCATTATATTAAAGATACTTATAAATTTTTTTATTATGACATTAACCTATAAAAACACGAGTGAACATTTAAATGACTATATTTAACGACGTACATGTACTTCAGTTTATATATAATAAACGAGGCCTTGACAAATGGCTGATCACAATGTAATTCAGCCTACCTAGAGACAACTAAATGACCTGCCCGCCGATGGGCAGCAGTGAAGGCAGTGCCAGAAGCCGTCCTCTGCGATACCCTCCCTACCGGCAAGCCCAGCGTCAGATTGTGAATGAAAATTAGTAGTAAACCAAGAGAGGCTGATAATGAATTAGATTATTCAAGTGGTCGTATTTATGTCGTATTTTTCAATTCAGCAATATCATGTGTTTCATTGACAGAATTTATAAAACAAACGTTACATTTTTCAATTTTATGGTGATTAGTCTGAACGATGAGGGTTTTACATATGGCAGGCATCACAAAGACCATTATCAATGTCGAAGAATATATTCCACAGAACTGTACGTTCTTTAAATGGTTTATATTTCATTGGCAGAATAAATAAAAATAAAGTCACGTACTCAGCAATTGTGCGTTCCTTACTCCTTAATGGTATATTAATTTAATATATTTGAGTTTTATAATTGCATGTGTCAGTGAAGGTTATTAGAATGAGACGCGTTACAATTATGCAACAGTCGCAGTGCACTGACGCACACGAAACTGCTACATTACCGTCGTATCATCTTCGGAACCCTGCGTGCGGTTGGCCACCAGCCAGCGCGTCTGCGAACGCCCCGAAGATCATGAAATATCACTTTGACACATTAGTGGAAAAATAACATCGTATATACAATTTATAGATTCCATCTGACGTCGACAACGCCACCTTGATATGAACCATTGATATAAATTTCTGAGCATCTGTTTATATCGGCTGTTGTATCTCTTATGATGGATATATTATTTGCGATATAATAAATGAATGAGCAAACGCAAGGGAATAAATTAAACGAATCAAATACATAGTTACACATCATTAATATATTTTCAATTTATTTAAAAGTTACAAATAAAAAAAAGTTTCGTATTTGTATTGAGATAAAACGCATTGTTTTCTGTCAATAGATCAGAAATTATTGATCGAATATTTGAATCATAAATTTTAGGGTTGTAAAATTTTTAAAGCACTACGAAGTATTCATATTTTATATGAATGCTATTGCAAACTAGTTCGGAAAGTAGATATTTGTGTTTTACCTACTTGGTGTTATTATTATCACTATATTATCACGTCAAATCCCTTGCGGGGCAGGCAAAGGGCAGGTGTCGCAAATATCTTTATCCTTACATACCTGATATGCTTTAAACCGAAGATATAAGATAAAGTAGGAAGATTGAGATAAAAAAAAAAATAATCGACCCATTTGTCATTTCACAGTTGGAATATGGGTCTCCTCTCATATTGAGAGGGTCAAGGCCATAGTCTGCCACGCTGGCCAAGTGCGGGTTGGTAGACTTCACACACCTCAGAAAATATTTTTTTTTTTTTTTTATAAATTCTAAGGTGTGCAGGTTTCCTCACGATGTTT
>DWME01007503.1:0-12566 GCA_018244795.1 Parelbella ahira ahira
GATTCAGCTTAGGATGTAACACCCTTGCTTTAAAAGTAAAAGTGAAAGAAAATGTAGCTTTTCTTTAGTATTTTCATTACAAGAAAATTCTAATAAATTTCAGGGTTTCATGAACGATACCTAAGAAACATCGTAACAGCATTGAAGGATCTCCCGGAGATGGTTAACAAACCTTAAACATTAATTCTCAATTGCAAAAGATCGTCGCATTCAACTGCTGCTAGCCAATTTGCGTTTAAATAATAATTATTATTATTAAACATAAATTAATTAACTAACCCCGTATCGTCATTAACTTTCTTGTATACATGAATATATGCGTATAATTCCTCGTACATATTGTTAAAGGTGAAATTCAATTAACATCGTCGTAACGACGCGACCACAAATTTCTATCCGAGCTATCATTTCAAATTGGCAATAACAAGCGCGACTCGAGCCATCATTGACATTGCCCACACATGGGACGGCTGTACACAGATTTGTGTTCCATTGCTCGCTGCCAATCGATATAACATCATACAATGATACATGTATATATTATAACATATATCCTGTAATGGAAATACATAAGCCTAATTGATCGCTGCTAAGTTGTAGCATATTTTTTCTGACCTTTTTATTTTTCTACTGTTGGACATAATATGTCAGAATGAGAGCGTTAAAGCCTCGTCTGCCAAGCTGGCTGCGGGTATGCGGACTCCACGCGCCTTAGAGAATAATTTTCTTAAATTGTTAAGTTTAATTTTATTTTTTACAGTTTTCTACACGATGTTTTCTATTGATGATCATGATGATGATTTGAAAGATTTTGGTAAAGACGTGTGCGCCATGGTTTAGGACTTCTGGCGTGAGTGACATAAAAAATATTTTAAATTCTTTGTTTTTTTTTTAACAACATTTAAATAGACATACAGAAACTTTAATAGATACGTAATAATAAAAACGAGTATTAGGCTATATTCAAATCAGAAAATTCTAAATTGAAACTGACAACAATGAGAAAAACTGTATGAGATTAGCGCGAACACCTGCTACAGCCGTAAAATGTAATAGCGCATGTTTCAATGCTCGCTGGCAATTAATTAAATCCTCATAGGCGCATACACAATGCGTAATAGGTACTATATAATTCAGTATACACCGCTTTAATGCATATTCATGATTTCAAGTTCTATATTCCAATTTAATAGCTGGCCAGTAACGCATATACGGAATTGATTTTCAATAGTAAGTACATTGCAGTTCCAATGTAATGTATAATAGGATTAATATTTAGAATTATATGGTTTGCTTATAATGTTATATAATGTAATTACATTTCACGCTTCTACGAGTGTTATATGAGTAATTACATCCTAGTGTGCATTGCTAGTATGGGGTGTACCTACATTATGGTTATATATACCAAGAATATCATAGACATATCCAACGACTACGCATCCAAACACAGAATAGATAACTAAGTGCATTAACCAAATATAAATCAGATTTCTTTACGGCGTAGGCAGAATGCACTGAATGACAAATATCCGTCATATTCGTACACCCCTTTTCAAGACTTTCTACTTCACTATCAGTGAAGATAAATGGGTTGAATATTGCGACTTTTACTCTTATATCACGTTTTCAACCCTTGCATGTAGATTGCTAGATAATCCCCCCTGTCCTACCCTACAAACAAATAGTCACAAATTTCGATTCACTGAAACCCCTCTTTATAAACATATTTTTATTGTACTCGCCCATACTTTTTACGTTACATAATTGTATTGTCATAGAGTAGGTATGTGAATTCATTCATTAGGGTGCTATCCAGCGAAGGGATCGTAGGCTTTGTGTTACGCTTAGAATTCGTAAAGCCTATGGTGAATGGCGAATTCCACTGAGTAGACATAAGCTCTTTATAATCCAGTACCATCCGTTCATAATAACAATCCATTTTATTACATGTTATTCGATTTCGTTATTATCTAATATTCGTCCAGTAAATCTGCAAATGTATATCTAGATGTAGGTACAGATAAAAAAACAATAAAAAATAATTCATATTTAATTGACAGTGCAAGGTATTTTTCCTAATTATCGTCTTAAAAAATTATATGAAATAAGCAAATATGGTTTTAACGTTTAAAACTAATTTTAATATTGAGTTACCAATGAAGGGAACATGTAGGTGCAACGTAACTTACAACACCCTGATGCCTTAATAAAATAAACCTCTTTAAAAAAGGTAAATGATATCCGTAAAGTTTATTGTTGATTATTTCACACTGATCCAGAACTATCTCTCATACCAAATGTTACGCTTTAAAGTACAGCTAATAATAATTCTAAATAATTCTATCTTTTCCTACAGTTCCATCTAAACTAAAATTTCATGAGACAACATCGTTTCAGTTCTTTTAACGTGACAACTGTACGTACAGAGAGACAGTTACTTTCGCATTAACAATATATATATGTACATATATGTATTGACTGCTTCGTTGGCGGTTGTAAGCGCGACTGCCGATCGAGAGATCCTGGGTTCAAATCCCGGATTTTTCTAATTTAGAATTTCTAGTAGTGACTCGGAGTCTGGATCAGTGCCCGGCGTATGGCAATAGGCTCACCACCTATTCCATGGGAGTTAAACGTAACTGGTGAAACGTGGGAGTGTAGTACACCCCTCTGCCTACCCCTTCGGGGATTGCAGGCGTGATGTTACGTTTACGTTTTACATATATGTATATCAGCCTAATGCCGTCCACTACTGGACATAGGCCTCCAACAGCGCGCCACTAAGCTCGATCTTCAGCTCATACGTATGTGTGTGGTATAGAAAAATTAATTATGCAAATAACCTATCCGTGTATCCGTGTAAATTATTGGAACACGGAACGGTGTTAACCATATTGTACGCTAACATGGCGGTACGGACGCGACACGCTCTGAGTAATTGGAACACTGCACCGGCTTGGGCGTACAACTAATGGAACGATTGTATGTATATAACTAGTGTGTAATATAGTATTACACTATGATATATCGTATTGTACAATATGTATAGTAAATATATAATAACCATGGGATATATACAGAGGGAGCTTTTGCCATAATCACTACGCCGGGCAGGCGGATTGGTGATCGCAGTTGGACCGACGACCTTAAAAAGGCAGGTGGTAGCGGTTGAATGAGATCTGCGAAGGATCGGATGTTGTAGTACACGTTGGGAAAGGCCTATGTCCAGCAGTGGAACGGTAAAGGCTGATGTAATGATGATGTATATGGAGGGTGATGAACAAGAAACAATTCTGTCAGGATAGAGATATTTGGCGTTCGGTGCTTTCTGCCAATGACGTGTGTGAGGACCTGGTGCGATGATATCATAATTATTATAATACAGTTATTATTCTTTAACGAAACGATGTTCATATTTTGTTATATACTATAAGAGTGAATAATGTGTAAGTTATGGCAACATTACGCAATATCATGGCGTCAAAATTTGGTTGTAGACTATCGGTACTAGTAAGAAGGGTAATTTGTAATTAAAATTGATACTAAGATACGTCTCATACGTCAATTGTATTTTTAAGCCTATTCTAACATCAACGTAACATCACGCCTGTAGTCCCCGAAGGGGTAGGCAGAGGGGTGTAATACAGTGTCACGTTTCACCAGTTACGTTTAAGTCCCATGGAATAGGTGGTGAGTCTATGGCCATACTCCGGGCTCAATTCCAGACTTCGAGTCACTACAAGAAATTCTAAATTAGAAAAATCTAATAGTACCTACCCGACCCGGGATTTGAACGCGGGACCTGCCTATCGGCAGTAGCGCTTGCAATCGGTCGACCTACGAGACAGTCTATTGCCTATTGTAAGAATAATTTATTTGTTTCAGAAAACTTTCTTGGAGACATCGCCATTCCAGACATTGATTACTTTAAGCCAGTCAATTCAGCCCCATCCACGTTAAAAATCAATAAATCACTACAAGAAGAAGTGGAAAGACTGAAAAAAGAAGTTCTGTTAGAAGGCCTGCAAGTAGAAGAAGAAGGACTGCCAGATATCTTAAGAAAAAGAACTAAACAACCAGTTCCTCTTTCACAAGAAAAACCAAAAAAGTACAACGATGCTTCGCTATTGACGAAAGTAAGATCTACATAAATTACCCTTTCCACTTTTCACAAATGTTCTCAATCTTCGTTACAAATTATAGTCATCTTTTAGGTCCTACCAGCTGGCTTAGACAAGTCAATATTAATGAAGAATGGCAAATTACCACCAGGAGAAACATTCGAAATATTAACTAATATAAGCAATCAAACGAAGCAAAATTACATGAATCAAAGTACTGTTACAGACAACCTTACCGAGTCTGAGAGCCTCGAACAGGATGGTGTTCTTGTAGTTAATATTTCAACTGATAACATTTTAAATTTAGATGAATTTTATCATAATATACAATCATCGAACTTTTCTAAGAAAATGGATGAAGTAACGAATAAAATACAAAGCAATAGTCGCGAAATTACTGGAGATTCAAAGAATAATTTGAAGTTTAAAGAATTGCCTGAAAACATGACGGTTGCTCCGGCTCCAACTAATGGTGTACTGTCGACAAACGAACAAGAGGAAGACACAGAAAATGCAGACAAAGCAATTATCAACAAAACCGATCAAGATCTTTATGCACGAGTTGATGACGGAAATGACTTACTGAAACCAACAGAAAGTCTACAAAGCTTAATGGACGACACGACTACACACAGGCGCAGAAGAAGAAGAAGACATGGTAATAGAAGACGGTATGATGTTTCATTCTTTCTAACACTTTACTAAATATCTTCTTCCGAAATATACCTAATTTCATCAATATTTATTCACTTTTATGTTGAGAAATAGTTTTATCATAATAGTTAAGCACGGTTAGAAAATGACAGACAACATTTATACCTTGTACATTACAATAATTGCATAGATGTTCACCTATGCAATTATCGGTCTTGAAATGACTAACACTTCTATAGGTATTTGGAACACTCGAGAATAATGTTAAATAAAATGTAAAACGATTAGCAAAAGTGTTACTCACACTCACTCTCACCAAATGTAATCTGCTTAATTTATAAAGCAAAGTTGTCGCTGGTAAGGGCAACGAATGTACTTAAAGTGAGTATATACAAGTTGACAATTCATTTCTTCTTCAAGATTATTATATTGAAATAGCTACGTTATTTTCCTCTTATAACAATTTTGCTTTATTTTCGCGCATCCCTTTGTTGTATCCCTCATCTATCATTCATTGTGTAATGCTTTTGTAAACATTTAAGTCACATTTGCGACGAACGCCATTGAAATGAAAATACTTTGATTTACACATCTGTTGTCTTTTGAGAATCTGTGGAAGGATTGTGTTTTATGCCGAGAATAAGTTACGATAAATGTGTGGATATTTTTTATTTACTTATAAATCAGACTGCCTCGTTGTTCGAGGGGGGGCAAGCGCGACTGCTGATCAGGAGGTCCGGGGTTCAAATCTCGGGTCGGGTACTGTTGGATTTTTCTAATTTAGAATTTCTAGTATTGACTCGGAGTCTGGATCTGAGCCCGGTGTATGTCAATAGGCCCACCACCTATTCCATGGGGCGTAAACGTAACTGATAAAACGTGGCAGTGTACTACACTCCACTGCCTACCCCTTCGGGGATTACAGGCGAGATGTTACGTTATTTATATATTCATATAATTCCTTCTGGAAACTTGTTTACTGTTATAGTGACGATATCTGCAAGATTAAAATAAGCGCCGTATTGAAATCTGTATCACTGTGTATCGTCGTAAACTTATGTTTATTTCTATATTAAATAAATCAAAATATTACGTAACAACTTTCCACCTGATCGGCATGACGGCTAAAGCAGACGAGTAAGAATTCTTATAACGAAGCCTGCATGTTTATGCTTGTTTAACATTACCAAGTGAGATTCAAAGGGTTCACTGGCGCCCTCCATTCCGTGGTAAAGCGGTCAAGTGTTAGCGCCAGAGGCATAGGTTCCTTAGGCACGCAATTAAGTTAACCTTACATAAATTGTCATGGTTTTACCTCGCTGGCTTAGAAAGAGCTTGTTTTAATCGAATATATGAAAAATGAAAAGGATTTACGATGCAGAAAGAACTAGATATTTAAATAAATAGTAAGTGGGCTCATACAATATCATTTAATTACAAAGCAATTACCGTTTTCTACAGTTTTACCTGTAACCACTATTTATTCAATGTCACTCCACATTTGTCATATTATCATAACATATAAATTTAATATAAACGCCAGAGATCCATTCATTAAAAGCTATCATCATATTGCAGACTAAGAAATGTCCAATGGAGCGAACGTTTAGGGAAAAATTCAGTTCAATTTTCAAACGAAGATCACAGTGATTCCCATTACAATCGGAAAAAGTTTTTTCGTCACCAGAAAAAGCATGTAGGCAGAGATGAAGGCGAATATAAAAAGTTCGAACTACCCGAACACGAATTCGAAGAGAAGTTTGAAGTAAAACCGCCTCCTAAAGAAAATATAACTGAACTGGAATTACGACAGTTTAAAGATTGGTTTTTTCGGGAATCGAATGTTGACCTTGAAGCGGCAGAAAGTCAATTCTTTAATCACACTGAGGTATGTGAACTCGATTGATTCTTACGATTAATTTACTTGCATTTCAGATGCCCGTAAATATTTAAGTCCATTTTTACAAGTTTTATAAATGGAAAAATACTAATAAAAATCATCATCATTATCAACCAACTCCCGTCCACTGCTGGACATAGGCCTCTCCAATGGCACGTCACTGAGTTCGATCTTCAGCTCTTCGCATCCAACCACTGCCAGCCACTTTGCGTATATCGTCACTCCACCGAGCTGGAGGGCGTCCTACGCTACGATTGCCAAGTCGCGGTCTCCACTCCAAAACATATTAGAAATAATATTTAATCTTAAAAATACACGTTACCTTGTATATTCAAAGGATTATAGCAAAATTGAGTGTTAGTACAAAGGCCACAAAACATATAAATTTTTATATGAAGAGGCCGATAAATGTAAATAGAAGAAACGCATCAGGTCTGTAAGAATTGACACTCGGTGCTCTTTGCATGCCCCGTAAAGCACCTGACGTGATATTATAATTATAGCAATCACTATGATAATAATAATTTAATTTTTTATCGTCGCCGTGCACACTATGTAGGTACTACCTAGTGCCGATATTTCTTGAAGCACTGGTTCAATAAAAAGCTGAAGTAAAATGTAAAGTACACAATTGAAAGTTTAAGTAAATGTAATGTACGACGCCAGTAACTTTCCAATTTATACAGACTTATGTAAACAGGGCACGGAGACGGGCTCCGGTGCTATTTGCAATTTCCAATAAGGGATCCGTAGCGAGCTGATCTCCACCATTTAACCGAATGGCGATCGACCAGTTTTCCCTTTGATCCTTATTGTAAAATTCATTTTTCTTTACTATGTTAATAACATTTAATATCATTTTTTTATTCTTGTTTTTTATTTTTTATTTCATAACATATAAACATATACGTAAACATATACCATAACAAAAATAACACAACAAAACATATAACATATTATAAAATAATTTATTTATTTAATAATCACACCACGGCTCTAAATATTTATATCCCGTGCTTGCGTGCGTGCGCGAGCGTGAGCCCGAGCGTATGTGTTTGCGTGTATTTGGGTGTGTGTAGATGTGTGCATACTGACATTACTTTTTATGTAACACTTATTAGCTACTATCCCAAATATGGATGTATGACTCATTGAAATAAATGTTATAATTATTATAGTACAGTATTCGTCACAGAGGTACATTTATTACGTATATTTCTGCTCCAATACAGTCCTATGACGCAGTTTAAAGCATACCAAATTGAACAGTACAGAGTGAATTTGAGAGGTGTTCTCTCACAAAGGAGAACGCACGCCACGTACGGGGCAATAAGGTTTTGTCTTTCATAAGAGTTTGTTATTGCATTTGCATTTTCATCGTACACTTGCATTTTAGATCCACTACCTATGTTCGCTCACTAGCCGGCGCCTGCTCGAATGCGCTGGGTACAAATAAAAAATTTTTGAAGGGGTTTTTTAAAATAAAAATTGTTGTCATACCTACCTATAATCTGCTCATTATTTCTAACAGAAAAGAAAAACTACAAAATCTTAACGTGTTTCAATGAATCTTAAATCATGAACATCGTCAAAGTCATATTATGTCATACAATATTAAAGAGAATCTTTAACTCCCAATGGAAAATGCCAATAGTTTTCATTATAGTTGGATGAGATTTTCCATCCAATATCCAAATGACGTGATGCACGTGGCATGCTAATAAAGCTTCAAACGATTTCGATGAGTTAAGGCGAGCTGATGGTTACTTTCATCTTTTCATTCTAGGTGAGATCTTGAGCTTATTCTTTGTGAAAAGCATCCAATCACTTTTGTCTTTCGGTCCCGTTTGCGACTTTGCTTATGTTTGCGACTTTTAAAAATAGGTATGTGATAGACAGGGGTTCGTGGTGATTCCGTCTCATAGAAGGTTCGAATATGTTCTAAAATAGACTCCGCACGCCGAGCAAAACGATATTCAACCTTGCCTTGAAAAGTTTTGAGATAATTATATGTATTATGTGTCCGGAAAAACAGGCGTTTCTAAGCTGTTTCATTCCCCGGCCCTTTCGAAAAAAAAAAGTGAAATCAAATCTATAATGAAACACTGTTCTGTGCAACTGTTCCACTGTTGCTCATAGCTCCACTCTTACAGTGAGGGTCCAACTCCACACTCTCACAATTATTGGAATATAATTTTATGGAATAATCTAGTTAAATTTATTAGCAACTTGAACTATCTCGATTAGGATTCTTGTCATTTTTCATCTTACGAAATCAATCAACACTTAGCGCACTTCGTCTTAAATCCCGTGTTCTCAATTTATATATATATATTTTTAGAGGACATTACGTCCTCACTGTGCTGTAGTGTCAGAATGTATTATTACGCAAGTAACACTCGATTACAATTTTAAATTCATAACTTTAAGTCGTACATTCACTCATACTCGTGCCCCTATTATCCTTTATTTCAATGTACCTACATAATTTTTAGCAGTATAAAATTATCATACAAGAATAACCTAATATTGGACATTTTTAAATTTATCTGTAACAGACCAGAAGCTCTATGAACGAGAAACCATAACGTTACAATGAAGATAGAACTGGCAGCTTGCGTAATGCACATCGGTCTAAAATTGAATGTAGCGCCATCTATGTGGTTCTATGTAAGTTATGTCTAATTCAAAATATTATAGTAAAAATTTTATTAATAAACCAAAATTATTTATATACATATATAGAACAAAGCACATTTTACTTTAAAATAAAACACTGTAGTTACCGATGAAATTACCTATACTTACAAAATAGACGAAACATGAACCACGTTAAAAAACCAATCTCATTGGTTTCAGTGACATCTATGTTGTCTGTAGGAATTAATTTAGTTTCATTAATGTGCAGATTATTTCTGTTTCTCACAGCATCGTAGTAAACATAGCTTAGGTCGCCCTCCAGCTGGGTGGAGTGACGACACACGCAAACTGCTGGCTGGCAGCGTTTGGATTCGAAGAGCTCAGTGGTGGAGCTCAGTGGCGTGCCATAGAAGAGGCCCATATCCACCGGTGGACGGGAGTAGGCTGATGATGATGACACGGGTGAAACAATTTGGAAGATAACAATTTTGTAAAGCACTCGGTTTTCGTTTCTACCGCGACGTTGTATAAGAAAGGGCTCAGTGATATTATGTATATTAGGCATAAAAAATAACCAATATGATCGTTTGCAACATAAATAACAGTCATGACAAATTGTACTAAAGTTACTAAAACACTGTATTTTCCTGATAATATTTAATTTTTCTATTTATAATCATTATACAATAACAATATTATATTTACACAATCTTTGGGCTAGCAGTCTAGCGCGCACCCGTCACTTTGAGGACACGTCTGAAGTCTGAACCAATATAGGATCTTTTTTATATTTCTCATCTCGGTACAAGTGAGACAGCCAAACATATGCTCAAATGATCAAATACCTAAAGAATATACATATGTACTCTTTAAATACATACAAATAGACTACGTACAGACGCTAGTGCTCATCACAAATGTAATTTCCCCGTGTTGGAATCGAACCGGCAACGGCCCGGCTCTGTTGTTCGAGTCACTGAACACTGAACAAACAATGAACTAAAATTAGGTACAACATAATTAGCCTGCGGTTATAAAAGCTTCTATATACAAAAATGTTCTCGCTACCTTTATCGATAAGAAATATCTGACTCACGGCATCACTATTATTCATATTATAAACTTCATATTGAAACAAAACACCTAACGTAACAAGACGAACAAAACAAGTACTAAATAAATGTTGTACCCGACCATTGTAGTACATAACTCTTAGGCATAGCGGCATGTTGGGGTAGAAGCATACAGGCAGGGTACATAGAGCGGTGTACTCGTATACTTTAGATATTCTTTGTAATACATACATTCAAGTACTGATTACGACAAGTTAGACAGTGTCAGCTGCGTTTACACTGTCATATACCGATTGCCGAATGTTGCAGTAAACTTCACCTCAAGTAGACTTATGTCTTTTAAACCAGTAAGTACTGAATAACAAATACCATTCAATGGCACAAAAAAGAAATTTTCAATTACTTCTTACGGCATGAATTAATGTATCCACCGTCCGAGGTACTGCCAACATGAAACTAAGGTGACTCGTTCCTCGCCGAATCACAATACTAATATAGAACTACTAATGGCTAAGTTACGTTATACTGCTTAAAGTATTATCACTTCTGGTCTCCAAACCTGCAAAAAACGTACAGATTGTCAGAATTCCTGTTAATAAAGTTCCAGGGCCTCGAACAAGACCTCGATTTCTCATAGACTCCTAACCTTGAGTGTAACTTGGTAGGAAATATTAACAGATCAAATTGTGCAAGCGAGAAGCTTGACTACGTTATCCCTTTTATTAACGTACCTAATTGGTCTCGATGCAATTAATAATAAAGTATTACTGGGCGAAGAACTACTGAGTTATTGTGTCTTGAAATTCCCAGTGCTAGCACAATCTGGATCTGTACTCGGCGTATGGCTACAGGCTCACATCCTAACACAGGATACATCATCATCATTGTCAGCCCCTTGATGTCCACTACTGGACATAGGCCTCCTCTATATCCATCCGGTCCTGGGCATTCCGAATCCAGCAGCTTCCAGCTGTCTTCTTCAGGTCGTCGGACCACCTGGTAGGAGGGCGACTTACGCTCCTTTTACCGAAACGTGGTCACCACTGGATGACGGTCGTCGATCACTCGAGCGATGTGGTCTGCCCATTGCCACTTTACAATACTCTCAAAATTGAGAGCTATGTCGGTGAGCTCGGTTCGTCTACGGATTTCACCGTTTCGGATTTTGTCACATAGAGAAACTCCGAGCAGCTCTGTCCATAGCTCGTTGAGCGAGTGTGAGCTGGTGGATGAGGCCCACAGTAAAGGACTACGTCAAGGTACCGTATGTCATCACTGGTAACACACAGTGCTCGAATATCTTCGACTTCAGGCACTGAAGTATGTTAGACGACAAGATAGTCTGTAGTTTCCCGAACACTGCCCATTCGAGTTGGATCCTTCGAATGCTGTGTTGTGGACTATGAGAAAGAGATATATGAAACTGTGAAAAGGTACGGAGTACCGGCGTACTGTACTCTACTGTGCATCCCTTTAAGGTAATACAGGTGTTAAATTATGCTGTAATATTTGATAGCAATTAACAATAAATATACCCCTACAACCTCAGTCGATCACACTGTTCGAGGCTGGCACCGACACTGACCTAATACATGCTGATCTACACTGGGTCCACTGACGAATTTGTCAGCTATGCCGGGGTGTAGGGCCTCGAATACTTTCTGGTGCTTAGGCGAGAAGTTCCACAACAAGAATCTGTGCTTCTGCTCCTCCAGGTCTAGTAACGCGGATATAATATTCTGCAGACAGAAACATTCATTAAAACAATTTACTACAAAAATTGATAACATTTAAGGCCGGCAAAACGTAAACAAATAATTTCGATAACGTCAGTGTCAGTGATTACATCTATACAGACGTATGTATTTGCTCGGTTATAATTTCAAAGTTGTAAACCTAAAAGCGAGAAATTGGCATCGCACATGGCAGTACTTGTCTACTTGAATTTAAAAAGAATTTCAAATATTTTAAATGGTGCCTTCAGATTTATCTTATGGCTGTGAATTGCGCTGGAATACTTAAATTTTCAGTTGATATGTTTGGTCGAGACTCGCATTCACACAGCATAGAGTCTGTCCAGTACAGGTGTCCTACCTCGACCACGCCGATATCGATGCCGGTGAGGTGGCGCGCGTCCAGCACCACCACCGCCCCCGCGCCCGCCCCCGCCCCCGC
>DWME01007504.1:0-12566 GCA_018244795.1 Parelbella ahira ahira
CGAAGGGGTAGGCAGAAGAGTGTAATACACTCCCACGTTTCACCAGTTACGTTTACGTCCCATGAAATAGGTGGTGAGCCCATTGCCATACGCCGGACACAGATCCAGACTCACGAAGTCACTTCTAGAAATTTTAAATTAGTTAATCCTATAGTACCCGACCTGGGATATAAACCCAGGACCTCCCGATTGTCAGTCGCGTTGCTCGACTAACGAGGCAGTCATTACATATATATATTATATTTATATTTTATATTTATTATTATTGTATCGGTTCCCTAGCTTGTTCACTAGGCAGGCAGAGAGCGAAACAACTATTCTTACAAACCCGATGTGCTTCATCCACAGTCATCACTCTCTTAATACACGCACGTCGGTTGTGATGGCTTTTAACTTGTCCACGAGTCCATCCATCTCATCCTTATAAAGTACGTAATGATATTAAACTTTAATAGAAAACCCTAAAAACGAAACTGCAATTAAAATACTTCTCGCGCAGTGGCCGCTAGTTTCACTGTAAAATGAATATTTTCTTCTACCTTGCTTAAATATCTGCCCCGAACAAAATTGCTTCTCTAGTGAGGGTAACTTGTCGATAAAAATTAAGTTTGGTTTGTTTCTCATTTTTTAAAAAGGAACAAAACAGGAAAAATGTTCTTTTCGATGTACCTACCAATAAAGAATAAATCGTACAGTTGTCGTAACAATCGAAAAGTGCATCAATCACTTCTTAACAACATTTTGGGATTTGATCGCTATAAATGTTAATAATAATGGTTCTATAATGGTTGTAAGCTCTTCTAAACTGCAGTTGACCGGAGTCACAGTTAATCATGGCTCCTCTCAATGAAGAGCCCTGTCTAACCGTCCTGGTTTCACACCACTTTTATTAAATAGTATGTACCATACACGTCACATCATGTGGCGTGGCTCGCCTGATTGCTCTATCTGGAACAAGAAATAATAAATAATAGAATAGTTTGACATTGAGACATCATCAACCATTTTATTGTTCCATTATTGGACTTCTCAGGATGACAAGGGTTAGGCTGTCAGTTGCTATGCTGGTCAAGAGCCAATTGACAGATTTTGTCAGCTATAAAGAAAATTATGGAAAATTGTAGGGCGTGCAGTTTTCCTCAAGATGTTTTTCTTCATTTTCATAGCATATTTATCTATATTTCAAACGCACATTGAAGAGATCTCTGGATTTTGAGGCTGGATTTTAAGCCACGAGCTTGCCGCTGCTGCAAATATTGAAAAACTCACTTCACAAAAGCGATAAAACTATAGATAATTATTACTCACGTTTCATCGATATACCCTTGAATGGGTCTTCCCTGACATTCCGGCATAAGAGCTAAGCCCTGTTCGCTCTCCCCCGGGAGCTAATATATCGTTATTTGTACCTGAACCTGCTCCCCGCTGCCACACCCATTGTTTGTCTGTGCTATGTGTATTCGTATGTTGCAGGATACATAAAGATTTTCCAATCTTATATTAACGGATAATTTACTCTATGTTAAAACATATGTAATTGTAAGCTATATGCTATTATTGTATATTTTTAAATAATAATTTTACCATGACGCCAGGTCCTTTAGTGCTAGGTAAATAGTATTGAATGCCAAATATCTCTATTCTTGAAGACTGGACGTGCTTCTTCTACATTTATCGTTCTTTTCACGCATGCACACCGGTCTTAGACACATTTGACTGCACATCTTCCAGCGTTTGACCTTTCTGGTCAACTTTGGTGAGTCTTGGCATCAGCATTCATCGACATATATCAACATTCATAAAATTCTATTGTAGTCAAATCGTACAGCCCTCTAGTCAAGATTTATACTATTTGAAGTGAAGGATATAAGTAAATTAAGATATAAGGCTCTAAAGCCACAAAATGGAAACATGTGTGTAAGCAATGACATCAGACATGGTAGAGATTGGAGAAAGTATTTCAATGTAAACCTTTCTAGTAAATGTAGTTTCTCCAGGGGTGACTTCAATTTTAAATAAATACTTGAATTTTTTACATTCACAGCGTTACATTGAGACCGTCTGTGCCGTGAAAATAATTAATTGATGACACAATAAAGATAAGTATACAAGTAACCAATCCTAGAACAGAAAGCAAATTAATTATTTGCGCATTCGGTTCAGCCGGCAGTCGATCGAGATGTCATCTACGCGGTAAATAGGCCAACTATTTATTGAGAAAAATGTATTTTTTGATCATCCATCTAATCAATAGTCTTTACAAATCTACCTCCGAACATAAATCTGCCCTAATTCGCGCTAATCCACCCGGTCCAAGGCTTTTAGGATTACGCTGCCTTCTCCAGGTCGTCAGACGACATGTCAGTTGCTGTATGGATTAATAATGAGTTGGTTAAACCGCGGAAGTAAATTGATGGTTTGGCGCGACATCGCCGGCTATCTGGCAATCAGCAAAAAAGCGAGAATGGCGCAGAACGGAAAGCCGTTTATAAAGCATCGCTAATGCGCCGTGAAATATGTGCTCGGAGCGCTTATTGCGGGCCGTTTGTATTCAGCGGGGCGCGGATAGCTTAGCCACAGCGCAGCCAAAACGGTATGCTCCACCCGCGGCTGACCACTGAAGAAATCGAGAAGCGTTAGTCAATAGGTCAACATTATCATTCCTTTTATCGTTCCTGGTCTCAGTATAACTACTTTAATTGTATATCTAGAAAGGGGACCTTAAACAAATTTATATAAAAAATCCCTTTGATGTCGAATACAGAGTTACATTACGATACATAGACGTTTCTACTCGGGATCAAAGATATTGTTAAAAATATAATATACAGAGTTTTTATCACACAGGTAAGCATAATAAACTTTTTATTTACGTTGCTAACACTTTCAGTTTAGTTGCAATAAAAAAAAATTTCTTTGTCTAAAGATTATTACAATCTTATGTCCAAGTGGAACTTGTTAAGTTGAATGCATTAGGATACTTAAGGTTTTAGGGCTATTCTCAATGATAGGCATTTATAATACGATATGGTGACTCTATCGATGGAGTATCGTCTTTCGCCACCATGTAGTAGCAACGTTCTAGCTTTCCAATTTGAGCTACTGCTTGTGCTGCGCTGTGTCCCCGGCCGGGACTTAGCCGAGGCCGAGTTATGTGCTTTGGAAACGGTTTGGGAATCACGCCGCGTGCTGTATCCGCGCGCTATACATTCGTTATTATGTCGTAAGCGCTTAACATTGCTATGATGTTCTTGTTTATTTTTGTTACACTTTTGTGTGCCTCCTTTTTTTACTATCGAACGCCGAGTAAGCTAACTCTTCCAACATGTTTAGCATCTGCACGCGCCAAGGCCAAATTATGTCTGCTGAGCCTTGTATGGACGATTCGAGTTAAATTTTCTGTTGTAAAAAAACTCGTGTCATGCTTGCAAGTTCAAAAGCAGTGGTCAAGTTGTATCAGGAGAGCTCGAAGGTTTTTCATTAACTGAGCGAGGTTTTTGTTAAGTCCGGTCAAACTAAAAAGCCGATTTTGAAAAAAGTATTTTCCTACTAGAGTTGGACGTTTTACGCTCTTTTAAGTTATTCTTCATCATACATAAGCAATGTTGCAGTATCGGCTATCTACTTACTTAGTTCCGCCTGCACGTGGCTAGAGCCAGTACGCGGCCTAACTCCCAACATTTGAAATGACTATTTGTCTTCTAGTTGTCTGTAAAGGGTCGAGTGACTAGATTTGGATCTTTTAATTTTCATACAAGACTCAATCACAACTTATCATTTTTTAAATTTTTTGAAATTTTTCCATATACAGTCGATAATATACGCAATTAAATTTTTAGTTTCTATTTCTATGCTGTATGCAAATTGAATTTTAAAACAAATAAACGTAAGTACATTAGATATGGGTATTATACCGGGGTAGGCCAATTACGTCAAAAATATCCTCTTTGATGTGTACAACTTGGAATGAACTCATGTATGGTATATTGGTGGGATTTCAACTTAACAAAGAACACCAGCAATGTTGCAAGCATGCATGACATGCATCAGATACGTTGCGTGCATCTACCGAGTGAGATGGGTTCGCGGCGCGTGCCGGCGACAGGTGACGGGTTCGACCCCGAAGGGCGCGGCACACAAGTTACTGTTACGACCCTTTCCAATTATCATTTTTGCTATCATGAGTACCAGAAATTTAATTTACTATGTACCAATACACCCATTGATATACATAAATACTAATAAAATAATGTGAAATGCTAACTAGAAAGGAATAATTAAGTAATAAATGACCATCCAAAGTTTTATAATGTATGTAAACTCAACAGTTTCAAAAGGCCATGTTAGTACGTAGACCACTGGCAACATATGTAGGTACGTTCTTTCTGTCTTTGTTTTTCAAAGTCATATCATTACGTGGTCAAGTCCGTCTGTTTTTCACTGCACTAAATCTAAAGCAATTCATTCAAGCCCGATTTATTTTCTCAAAACTCTTCCAAAGTAAGTAGAACGGTCGTCCATCGCGTGGAACCTTCTGGAGACGCGAGAGTCGTAGTTCAACTTAAAGTACAGTATGTACAATCAAAGGGTTACAATTATTGGAAGTTCTTAATCAACCACATAATTCAAATCCCATTTAGTTGGGCTATGTATTTAGTTGGCTATTTATTTAGTTGGCCGTTCGATGTCCCTTCAGTAAAAATGTAGCATAAGACAACATAAAAGTAGGTAGCCTGTATAATAATATTAGGAAGTCAGCGAAAAACAATACTTTCGCAAAGTAGGTTACGTGTTGCAGGTACTATTGTAAGAGAGCGTATCCATCGGCACACGCTAGAGAAGTATTGTTATTACGTATAACTGTCAAAGATGTGCGTTGATTAACAGTGACAGTGGTGCTGGTTGTCGGCGTGTAATTGCATGTAGTTGCAGCATCGGTTTAATATCGGCGGCGCGTGCCGCTGACAGGTGAGGCGCGGCCCGGGGGAGCGGCCGCTGCGCTCCCACTGCGCTCTCACTGGGCTATCAGACGCGGTACAATGTAACGTTACTTGACTGTTACAATTGAATGTAATATTTCTAATATTTAAGGTGCAGCACGGGTTTTTATAACTATTATTTTTAGGAAGTGTTTGTTCCCTCTTATCTTGAATAATACTAAGTTGTACGAATCGGAAAAAATAGATGCCGCCAGGGAGTTCCACTCTTTGGCAATCTATACCAAAGCATTTTTTCAAAAATGCTAGTATGTTCACTTTCTATATTTTGAAATCGAATTTTATCTTTAATTATTCATTTGCAATGTAATAGTACTCCCGCATATATTCTGTTTTGAGTTTTTCGTTTCTAACTAATATCTCATATTATGTGGGCTTTATCTATGATTCATGTTTAATACTGCAAATCAAATATACCTAATTAGCTACAAGTAAACTTAAAGTTAATCATAGGGAAATCAGTAAGTATGACCTTACTACGATTAAAGTTAAAGTAACCGCACACTTATTGTTCTTTTTAGACAAACATACTATATTGGTTACGGCCCCAATAAAAAAGAAACTGAAATTAAGAATGTTCTTCATAGAGAGGCCTCACAAACGAGCACAAAGCGGAATAAAAAACAATATTCAGCAAAGGTGTATTTAATAGTCGGCTGATTGATGTTTATGAGGGGTGCAACCGTTCGACCTCTCATCACAAACTGATCGTACCATTCCCAGAAAATCTCCGCGACCTTATAACCATCTGCGTAAAGTCCCCTTTCGTATAACCACACGTAATGGGCAGATGCAAGATTAGTTGTGAATCAGATGTACAGGGACTACCCGCGGCCGTGTTCTCATGAGAAACGTTTAATTGTTTAATATAAATAAATTTGACGTGATTCCGTCCGACGCGCGCCGCGCATCATGCGACTGCGGCGCGGCGACTACTCGTGTTACCGGGTCCACTGGGAAACGATATGCGATAGTATTTTTACAGTGAAATATATGATGATGTCTTTATCGTCAGATACCTGATGCTGGTTTTGGCGTTTTCTGATTTCCCGTTTAGCCTCTACCAGACGTTTTTGACCATTACTGCCACCGTATTCCTGAAACCCTCCCCATTCCTGAAAGAACAGCGTTGTGACTGAAAGTAATGTTCTAGAAACACGGGGTTATTTGCCGTTTACTAGTAAGTTACCTCCTAGTTCTGCAGTGCTGTACCAATGAATGTTAAAAAATCAATATTTTATTTGCGGCCTAATATTACCCAAGATTATTAAATGACACTTAGAGTCGTTTCTAAAGTCCTATTCGAAGTCGTAACAGATGTCTCAGAACGGCAGAGATTACCTATTTGCATTTGACTGTGGCGCGTTCGTTTGTTACTCTCTTGACATAAAAAATATTTACTAGCTAGTGGTGCAACAGGTGGCTTAGTAAAAAAGAATGCACTCCTTTGTATGATTAGTGCAAATTGAAGGGAGCATGTAATATTCCACTTTCATCTGCTTTGATCAGAGCATTCGTCAGTAAAGTGCGAGTTTATTGCCGTTTGGGACGGTTTTAATCTTTCGTTGCACCCGAGTGGCGACGGGAATGGAATCTGACAGAGTAATAGAAATTACATTAAAACGTACGAAGTTGGATGTTATTGAAGTTTCTAGGAACTTACGGCCACCGCTCGCTTTGCACAACTTCTTCGCTTACAATTTTACTGGCAAAGGACGCTTCAAGCGGTTTTTAATCGCTTCAAATTACATTTTAGGAACTGATATTTAATTTGAAAAACGCACGTAATTTTTTTAGGCCTTTACTATTTGAACCTTCTACCCTTGAAGTGAGAGGTTAAAATTTAAACCATTCTGCTATATGCAAAAACATATTAATTTATTACAGGTAACTAATAATTTAATATACCTAATAACAACGATTTAAACTACAAACAATTTGTCATCAGTCCCGTAAATATTCTCAATAGGCTCACATGGGACACATATGTACTCTCAATTCTTCAGTTGTTCAGTTCATGTTTGGAAAGTGTGGTAGAATTAGACAAGACCCGAGGTCTAATTAGTGACTACCTAGCTAAGGAATGTAAAAAAACTACAACGTATATTTGCTTACACGTGGGCTGATATAAAGACTGTACAAGATTGTTTAGTTGAATCAGTTAAGTTACTTTGTATGTAGGTATGTATACCATGTACACCTATGCCGCATAAAGACTTCAAAATTGAATCTTTAGTAGCAGAACATCACTGATAGGCATCTGTCGTGACATATTACTGGTGTCGAAGGCAGTAGCTACAGTGCAAAATCTCTGTACACTGTCGTATTAAGTAATAAACGAAACAAATAACATAGTTAATTCTATTAGGCAGCACCCTACTGCGAGCAGCCTTAGGCGGGTTCACACGCTGATGTTACACGGAACTGTACATGACAGATAGTAACGTGCTATTTTATGTGGAACTAGTTTTGGTTTGGGCCCCAAAGGCCTGCATACACAAGAGACTTTTTCGCAAGACGCAAAGTGTGGAAAAATTGTCAGCGAGAACTTGGCAAAAGCGAACGTAAATGTTTTTCAGAAAGACTAAGCGTCCCGCGATTCTTTGTGAGATTAAGTCTATCAAACAGGCAGCCGGGCCACTCGATAGTAAGTAGTCACTGTCACTTATGGATATTTGCAAACCGTGAGGAGTGGTCAATGCTTTGGCAGCTTTGAAGGAGAGCTCCCTTTGCGCAAGCTTCAGACAATGAAACCTCAATCTTCGGCGAGTGGTCCGATGGAGGAAGCGCGACGTAGACTCCCGGTAATATAGTTCTTTGGATAAACTAACCGATTCGAATGGAGTAAGTTGATATTGTGGCGCTCCGGACCATAGATAAAAACGGTACTTAACGGCAAGCCTTATTTGAAGCTTTATATACTATTAGAACTTGCCATGCACTGAAGTGCCATGCTGCTATGTTTTAAACATCCAGCTTTCTGGCAGATAATTTAGTTTTGCCTTTTAGATCATTCTCGCATGTTATACTTACTATGCAATATTAAATAATCTGTTTTGAGAAACAGAAAGTATGCCGCCGACTGTCCCTTGTCTGAAAAGCCTTTACAATAACAAGTAGTAAAAAGTATCACTGTGAAAGGGTACAAAATATTTCAATACTAGGACTATTGCACTAACTTACAGCTACGATCTGTTTCATTACTTATAATTTTTTTTAAACTTATGATTATTAATTTATCGTATAAAAAACTGATCGCAAATAGGAGAAAAAAATATATAAAAGGAATTTTATTTTAGTGTTGTTAAGATTAAATTAGGCAACCGATAGTTTAATTTTTAAAATAACGTTATGGTGTATCTATGTACATAATAGTGTACGAAAAACGAGTAATCAACCATCCTTGCTTCCATTCAGCACAATTTCCGACACTAGCCTACCTACTTTGCGAGTTCCGGAGATCGGGAGCGGGGTAGTATGGAGCACACGTATGATGGATATAATAAACACCAAAAAAATCGGACGTAACCGTTATAATGTATTAGTTTTTGCAGTAATACTTCATTTGGCACCTTTGGGAAAATAGATCAGCGCGTAATTTTAGTGTGGGACGAAGTTGTGCGCACCGACGTAACACATCATTTATTAATATGATTAATATACATATTCCTTTAGGTCTTAAGGTTACCTACTGCGTAGAGTCTATACAATATATGGTGTTATGGTGAGTACGGGACTGGTTGTAGCATTTATTTCTATATAAAATGTTCCTTTTCCAATCCCGAACGACCGCACCTACGGGATCTGTAGGCAGTGCAAATAAGGGCGCGTCCGCACGCGTCCCGCAGCGTTAATGACCTTGCAAACAGGAACAATAAATGAGTATTAGGCGATTAGCGCAGCGGCCGCCACGTGGCGCGGGCGCCGCGCTCTGCACCAGCTAATGGATTTAGTGACGGGTCAAATATGGTATTATTCACTTAACTTTGTTATTACGGTGCAACGTCTGAATGTGCAACGTAGAAGTTGTTAGTATAGTTATTGGTGTTACAATAAATAGTTGACATGACATCAGGAATAGCCATTGTCAGCGTCACCAGCCCGGTTTATATGTTACTATGAGTGCGGTTAGTAATACTTACTGCTAGTCTTGTTCGAACCTGGCAGAAGTCGTGTGAATCCTAAGTGTTGAGATGGTCCTAATAACTGGAAAACTATTATAATAACTATTATTTCACGAGCATGTGTACGTACACTATCTTGCATTTGTTTGATATTTTGTGGCTACTTGTATCTAATATCTAATCATTTCATACTATGTGAACATTTATTGCCTCTTAATAGTTCTCTTATCTAATAATACAATACTATGATGATATACCAGGAGAAAATCAATTGAACTCTATATCTCTATGTAGAGCAAATTTCTCGGTCGCCGTGGCAACAAGCTTTCACCGCTAAAATAGAAACGGTCTTATTCTGGCGACTTATTTTACACTGTTACAATGGTAATGATATTTTTAGTAATATTTTTACAATGTTTCCATATTATGAATATAATCAGGATACATATAAGTAAGTTTATCAGAATATGGTAGAGTTGGCACTGCGGGAATATAAGAATACTGGTGTGAACCAATACGAATACTAATGCAGTCGTACTTACTAAGTTTGAAATTATAACTTTTTAAGCTCACAGTATTGCATCATGAGTCCGTCTATGTTTACTGCTGGGTAACATAGTTCCCATGTAGTGTAAGCATGCGGGTTGAGGATCGCAGCGCACTTGTTTCAGTAAACCGCCTGCACTGCTGCCCTTCGGCGACCTGGGCAATTAGTCATGCCTGTCTTCGCAGGGTTTAGTAGCCTTTTATGACACCCTGGATTCCCGACATGTGGTCGGAGAATGCATTCTTTCTTCACCTCAACACGGAAAGAAAGTTATACCAGACAAAAGCAGAACAAGTTGCACGTACGCTTCATACAACCTGCAATCCATATAATCAATGTCGATAAGGAATTGACCAACAATTCTACATGGCATAGGTTTCATTTCAGAGAGAGCATAGTTTTACTAATATCGCTTTTTGTAAGAAGACTTTTTATCTCAGCGCGTTTGACATTTTAACGACACTGCCAAAAGTGCTAAATTGACAAATGACAGCAATGCCGAAAATATACTTAGGTATCGGTGATATACATATGTGTAGTTAAACGTCTAGTACAAAAATCTATGTTAAAATGTGTGTGTGTAATTTGTTACTTATTAAACAGACATTAAAAATACAATTTTGCAATTGACTATGAGCAGTGCAATTTCTCTATTGCGTATGACGTCTGTTAACCTTAAATCTTTTTATTTTGACAGGAGACCGGTGTGCAATATTGGAACGATGCATGAGTTGTGATGAGAGTGATGTTGAATACTACTTCCTCGACAACATCGCGGAGTCCAGAATAGTGGTGCGCTATGGATGGACGCTAATGAAACGTTCGGCGCACGCCAGCGCAGACAGAAGACGTATTGATTTGCGGACGGCGGCGCGCACTGGGCCATCGGCCACTTAGCTATACACTGTTGCACGAACAGTCGCACTTTACACTAAGCTTAAGTCGTATCGAATATAATAAGTCGGTAACAAAGTAACAAGAACAAATTTCAGTACGTAGTTGTTATTACTAATATTTTGTTCCACTCGTAATTACATTAAGGTATTGAAATATTTTTTTTTATTTTAAGAAGTTTATATCATCATAAGGTATTATTATTGAACATCCAAACCGCTAGATAACTACAATGTGTCGTGTTGTCAGGTCTATAAATGATACTAGTTCGTAAGTTAATTCATTTTTCGGGCGTAACTTGATTCTGTCAATGTCACGACGATTAGAAACTCTTTTCATAGCTTTTCGAGTTCTGTTCATAGAGCCTGGGCGTACTCGTTTATATGATGTATGCGTATGTGGACGGATGGATATGTGGTCCAGTTGTGGAGACAAATAGTTATAAATAAAGGAAAAGTTTATGTAACATTTACTCTCCTTGGGGCCAAGATAGAAAATACATTATTATTCTCATCTTTACACTGCGGTTTGTTGTATTCCACCTATTCCATTCCGTGGGACTTAAACGTAACTGGTGAAATATGGGGGTGAACAACACTCCTCTGCCTACATATTCGGGAATTACAGTCGTGATGTTATGTGTTACGTTTAAACTACGGTTTGAAAAATGTTTTTAGAGAAGCATATCATTACTCTAATATATTTAGAACATGGGCATCCCTAATAAGACTAGATAGGGAAAACATGGTAAATGGACAGTATACGACTATATTGCAGGACAGGAATTTAAATGTCATCACCAGCGTCACTAGCCTATCTCAGTCCTCCGCTGGCCATAGGCTTCCCGCAATAAGCGCCGATATAAATGTAAAAACAATAGTTAAATCAACCCGTGAGCACTTCTGTCTTGTTCAGTTCAGGAGACAGTATTCTCGTAGCATATTCTCTTATGACTCCGGTTAACGGCACGCTGGTGTTGATTGGCAATAAAAAAAAATGTATTTATTTGTGAAAACGTTAATAGGGATGCACTGTTACATAACGGAGGAAATAGTGCAATTGTGCAGGATTTGGATGCGTAACTTTCAACGTTAGCTTTTTAATGATTTCAAATGATAATGTGGTCTATAAACTAGCATTTTAAATTGTCTTCATACAGAGAAACAGAGAGTTATTAAAGGGCCCTTTTGAATGGATGTTATCTATTATCGAAAGAAAAGCAAATAAGAAAGGCGATCTCCCTAAAGCAAAAAGTTCGACCTCCCACACGCGAGGGCTACTCGGTTGGAAGTCTAAAAACCGTGGCGCAGTAATGGCGGCCGGAAGCGGCGGTGCGCGGTAGCCGCGCGCTGATACCTCAATTAGCGGACAAACGCGAGAATGCCATGTGAACTGCACCCGCTCTACAGGGCGCTGCTTGGAATATTTTCATCTATTAAACAATCCTCTTGTGTTCCTTCAGCATCAACTAAATATTTGTATCAATAACTGTCCTGTATTTACTCAAATACTAGTTGCTTGTTGCAAAAGTAATTTGACAAGGCTCCAGTATATTCTGTTGTTCTACTTACATATTTAGGTTAAATACATTTTTCTCGGTGTATGTAGTACATATTCAGTGTATGATGATGGTAAGTAAAGAATGTCATGTTATTTTAGACTACGGCCCTAACCCTCTCAATGTGAGAGGAGACCCATATTCCAACAGTGGAATGACATATAGGTCGATAATTTTTTTTTTATGTTATTTTACAGACAGTTATTGAATCCTACCCGTAATGTTACTAAAATATTTATTTCTCGAGAAATTTCATTTTCATTTCCCCTCTGCTTATACGTTCACATTGAAATTAATGTGATGTGTTGTTGTACGACAAAAATGTCACTCCTTTAGCAGTACATCAAAAAGGTTGAGATAGGTACCGACGCAGTGGTAGCCTAGTGGTTAAGAATTCAGCCTCTCATTCCGGGGGTCCTGGGTTCAAATCCATGGCGCGCACCTCT
>DWME01007505.1:0-12565 GCA_018244795.1 Parelbella ahira ahira
CGTCGGGCTCGCTGCGCACGCAGCGCCGCCGCAGCGCGCCGTTCATGTGGCGGCCGTCCACGCCACCGTTAGCGCAGCCCTCGGCCGACCCGTTGCCAACGCGCTCCTCTTTACTTTGATTCTGTCAATAGTATTGTGTACTTATTATTATTGTTATTCGGAAGTGAGGTGAATTTATAGTGGAGCAAGAAAAGCTCATGTTGATTAAAATTTCTACACAATTTCTAAATAAAACTCCGTAGTAAATAATTAAGAATACATATTCACCATAACGAAATAAGTTTTAATTACCTACTTAATTTCACTCGTTCGTAAAAGGTGGACCTTCCAGAAAGTTCAAAAAAAGGAAGGCAGAAAGAATTCTTACACATAGTAGATATTCATATATGAAACAAACCACAATAAAATTTAATTTTTTAAATTTTTGATAGTAACACACATCCGAATGCTACATTTATTACGTAGTGGAATAATATGTTTAACACGTATCGACGGACCTGATCGACGAACGCGCTCTCCGGCAGCGCGTCTCGCATCAGCTGGAAATAAAACTCGTTCTCGGCGCGGACCTGCCGCTGCCGACGCATCCGCAACCTCCTCCCTACGTACGCCTGGGGACAAAGTTTTACGATCCAATCATACATCATATAATATGGTTTATAATATCTTCAGACATGTACACACACTCATCGGATCACAAACAAAATTGGAAAAGAGCCCATATATTCATTTGTAGGTTTACGTAGATCATCAGAACCCTGGTTACCATAACGAACTAGAGATAACTATATAAAATCGACCAAATGGTTATTTCAAACTAAATAACCAGACAGAATAGATATTTCATCATCACCAATACTTGTCATCTCTAGTTCGAGTTATCTCTAGTTCGAGTTATCTCTACTTGTCATCTCTAGTTCGAATATTTATTCGAGTTGGGATACAAACCTGCAATCTTCAGCCGAGCTGACCAACAACCGAGCCCAAAACCTTCAGCCAGGTTCATTACCACAGGAGCACGGATCGGTGCATTGTTTCTATAACCATTGGCCGTACGCACCTTGACGCCGAAGCCGAGCGAGAGCGCCGGGTAGCCGACGCAGTGCGCGGCGAGCGGCCGCCACAGCTCCAGCGGGCCGCCGCGCGCGCTGCGCAGGGCGCCCTCCGCGTACACCACCAAGCAGCACAACGCCACGGTGGGCAGGCAGATACCTTTGTCTGCGACTGTTTATAATCATTGCACATATTACAAGCACAGATTATTGATGTTGTGCTTTATTGGAGCATTAAAAAAAATTAATCAAACTATATTTTCAACACGGGACGAATTTGCGTGTACCGATGTTTGCTATTAGGATAGAGAGATCATCCTCATCATCAATAATATGGTTACATTTGTTCAAAAGTGACCCTATTGAACGCTATAACGCTTTCTATGTCCTAGCTGTATAGTTTAATTCTATATGTTACAGATGCTGTCAATAAGAATAAATAACATGTTACATATTATATTTTTCTGTATTGTAATCTATTGTACCGAAAGTTCAAGCTGATGGCAGGCTTTAATAGATGTAAAAACTGAAACGCGCGATTTATTAACGATAATCTGTTAACCGCCAACTTAAAAGTACTTGCGGCCAGCAACAAATCAGAAGTAGGTATAGATATACATTGCAAAATGTTTTTTTTGTCTTGTCATACTCACATGTGAACCACACATACTGCACCCACACATAGGTACTGGCTGCGAAGAATATATACTGAAGTGGTATGAAGAAATAGCATATCATGTCGGACGTCAGTGCTACGCAGATGAAGAATACTGAGAATGCCTGTAAATAATCACATGACATCACATTTGAATTTAGAATTTAACTTTCTAGAACCATCTGAGTAAAAGGTAGCTCAAATTGGAACCAGGTACCAACAGTATTGCATACATAAGTTAAGAGCGAATAGGCTTTTTTAGATATGAATTGGACATCTTAGGATACATCTCTGCTTACTATTTAGCCGAGATTATAGACTATCCTATACATATGAATAAAGTTGACGTGTCTGATTATAATATTAAAATAATAGTTTTTTAATTAGTGCATTTCAATATATATACAGATACAGATATAAAACATAAACGAATTTTTTATCTGTCTATTTGTTGGTTCCAAGTAATGTGTGAAACAGCTGAACCGATTTTGACAGGGCTTTCACAGGTAGATAGCTGTTTTTCTGAGGACTTAGGCTACGTTTATTATTAAAAATTATATAGATCTGTACGAAAAAATTAAAAACCCATAAAATGCAACTGACTGCAAATAACTGGATTGGTTTAGACAAAAAAATCATTCCCAAGCTAAGTCATGGGCACATGTAGTACGATAAAAAAAACTTGTCTTCAAAGCAATAAATGCTGTGCATTAATCAGGATTTCTCATGCACGCGTGCGCAGACGCCAGCCGCTCGGTCGACAATATATATTAATAATAGATTCAGAACATACATTCATATCAGACAGACTGACAGTAGATCCGAATAGCATATAGCTTGGGCTGTTTGATATGACATGTCTTAACTTGAATAATTATTTAAAGCAATGAAAGGAAACTCACAAGTCCTTGATACTTGAACGAGTCATACACAGATCTGAGCATCATCCAAAAGGGCCACAGGAACTCGAATCTGAACTCTAGCATATAGTCGGCCATCACGACCGTCGCCCAGATCATCACGAACTTCAGGTACAAAATGGAGCTGAAACATTTCAATACAATATAAGTGAAATTTGTAGCAGTACATTTAAAAGTTATAAAAGATTAAAGTATTATTATCTATTCTTATCATTATATCGTTACGCCATGTCTTTAGCATAATATTTAGACGAAAAGATTGTTGTGTGCTAACTGGTCAGAGATGAATAAAAATTTGCATCCTACACCACAGTTAAACATAAGAACCACATGAGATTACTCTATATAGTTGTGACACTACCCACAAAGATTACATTGGTTACAATGCAAGTTGCTCAGATATTCATTTCTGAAAAACTTAAGGGATAAATTATATGTATTGTGATGATTTATAAATAATTGGTGTTGTCAACCTACCACATAACACACCTAGTGTGTGATAATCTAATAAGAAAAAAAAAAGTATTATGGAACATTTAACTATTATTATGCTTGTATAGGTCATCATCATCAGCCTGTTTCAGTCCACTGCTGGACATAGGCTTTCCCAATAAGCACCATTTATAACATAAAAAAAGACAAAAATTCATATTGTTTGTATTGTGGTTGGAAAATTAAAATTTTCTTAATGGTCTACTATGAAACATGCATAATTTCTCCAATTATATCATAAGCTTTCTTTAATATTGTGATACATTCTCTCTAATTACATAATAATGTTTAACATAAGTAGGATAATCATGGAATCATGAAAGCAGTAGTTCTAGGTGCCATCATTTATAATGTTGCACTACCATTATAATGGTATTATAATAATTATCATTATTATTAATAAACTAAATGAGGAAGCTGTTTGTAAATATTAATAATTGAGGATAAAAAATAAATATGTCCTGTATTATTTGCTAGTTCAATATGTTAGCTGCATTGGTTTATTTATTTTTAATTATGTAATATGGTTAAAAAACCAAATCAAACCTTTTATTATTCCGCTGTTGTACTAGTCTTTTTAGAATGAGAAAGGTAGAAGCTATGGCTCTAGTTAATTGTAAAAGTAACTGATGATCTAATACCCCACAATTCCTACATCGATCATTATAGAGTTGTCTCAAGCTAAATTTACTCACCAAATCATCTACAAAAGTACAGTGTAGTTGTGTGTGATGGATAAGGAAAGGTTGCTTAAAATTTTGGACAGTAAAGAATAAGTAACAGTAGAATAATAAAACTCATTGAAATGGAAATTGTAAACGAGAGCCAGATAATGTAGACACCTGAGAATACTTGAACCAAATAAGAGACATCATAAAACTAGACCAATCAGGGGTATTTTTAAATGAAGACTTTGTACGACACCTTATGCAAAAGCAGAGGAGGTAAAAGAAGTGTATTAGAACAGAAGTATGTGGAGTGAAGTACTTAGTTTCCTTTTACCCCTATATGAAATAGCTACAATAGTCGGCAAAGTATTGTAGTCTTGCTGTGGTACTTTGTAAGGCTAGATAAATGAATAATATTATGTTAGGTCAATTTGTGCCATCACAACAGTGATTGAATAACTTATACATATTAAGTAAGAATCATACAACACAATTACTTAACATTTTTAGTTATATGTATATATAATATTTAAATGTATTGCAACCATATTATGTAATATTGTAACATAAAAAAATCATTATTACAAATTGATGTGCAGTAATCAACTGTTGGACTGTTGAAGGAAACCCATCCTCACAGATTTGAAAGAGTTAAAGTCATTGTATACCACACTGGCCAAGGGTTGGTTAGTATGTTTTACACAAAATAGAAATGGAAAACTCTAAGGCGGCCTGGCTTCGTTGCAATGTATTGTTTTACTGTTAGAGCAAGGGTTTTTTTAGGTATTAACATAACATCACAAAGACTCAAATCTCAGACCCAAGAACAGGTACAAGTAAGCCAGATTTTAAATTCAGTAACCAATAATTACAATATGCAATAAAAATTATATTTGTACTGTTTCAACATGATATTTCCAAATGTTACAAACTTTAAGGCTTTTAACTATAATCCTATGACTGAATATATTCAATTTTAGTACATTCTCCATTCTAAAATGACTCAACAGGATTACAAATTCTCCTGAATTTCAGAAAATTGTCTAAGGCACATAAATCTAACAATATTCACTCACCAGTGTAGTCGATTACGACCTTAACCCTTCCATTCTGAGAGCTGTGTTGAACATTGCAACAATAAGTGCTGATGCTGTTGATAAGCAGTTACATTACATTGAACAATATAGCTCTTATTCTGTCCAGACCGATCTACCCAACAGGTGGCACTGCCACAGACAACATTGTGCAGTAATAAAATGTGACTTGATACAGAACACTGTTAATCTTGTATATGTTTACACAAAATTTACTTTAACATGTTAGTACAGGAGCTATGGAGAGATTTCCACTATAACATAAACATTTTCAATGGAGTGTATCATTAGGATATAATGTGGTAACAACAAAACAACGAGAGTTCCATGTGTGTCACATCCCGGCTGCTGGACCGAGCCGCACACACGTGCGGAGCAAGATTTGTTTTAATTTTATTTCATGCCAATAGCGACGTGCATCAGTTTAAAGCACCAGATGGTACACTCAACCCACACATTTTCTTACCCCCTGCACTTAACTAACATCTCATTACACACTTTTATTATTTTCTGTATAACCCTAATACCTGGAATAATTCCCTATAGAATGTTTTAATCACAAAAACGTTCTCAACTCACTTTCCGTACATTCCCTCGGTGATTTTTGTGCGCTTTAGAGGGCGCCGCATCTTTCCTGATTCGGCATTTCGCCTCTTCATATTTTTTCCTCCACCGTGTATATCACGAACACAGGCTCTCAGTTCACAACACTCCACAACGATACATATAAAATAACAATGCTCATACGAATACACTGCTTTTTGTTGTCAATCGGCCTATGTCCAGAATTTACGAGGGAGATAGATGAAATATCGGCAAGCTCTTTTTGCGTTCACTTACAAAATAATAATGTTGCCATGTGTAATATTAACTATTCTATTATATAGACGCATTTCAAATTATTTCGTTGTTACGTATTACTTACGTCATCTAGGGATATTCGATATACATCGATGCATCGAATACACTAGATACATAAAGTACGGTGCATCGAATCGATCCGATGCTTTAAAAAGCTGTTGATTTATTCGATGTTACAATGTACTTTCATAAAATATCGAATCAATGGTAACAAGCTAATTATATCTACTTATTACTGTTTCAGTTGTTACCGAATAATTTAGAAATTACAAATTTAAATCTTTATTTTTTTGTAAGTGGCGCGAATTGGTTGCGGTCAGCCACGAAAAATCTGGAAATTAATATTGACAACACTGTGGTAGAGAGAATTAAAAACTCTAGTTTGTTTTGTCTCTGGTATGATGTGATGTGATCTTGTACATAGATTTGTTTTTATTATGGTCAAACTTATTTCATTCAATCGACAGCAAGCGAGAAAATTTAAAATCTTCATATTGTTATTCTCTACATAATTTCAACAAAAATATTGTCACACGGTCTTTTTTTATTAAACAACAACCGAATCAGCAAAGTTTTGCATGTAATGTTGTTTTTTTTTGTTCCTTGAACATAGATTCCTTGAACATTCTTAGGCAACAGACTTGCAAGCAAGGAAAGTGCTGTGTAAGAGTTTTATGTATGTATAAGTGTATAAGAGATAATTGAAAATTGTAGTTCGTTTGTATGGATTGTCGGGCGCTGACCACGGCTCTATGATGCAATGTTAGAAAAGTATTCGATTTTGTAAAAACATTTATGTTTTTAGCCGATGCATCGGAAAATATCGATGCTAGCTGATATATTGTCTGGAAACAAACATCGATGCATTTTTTAAGTGGACATCCCTAACGTCATCGATAAGTCAATTGCGCCGGGGTCACGCGTAAAATCGGAAAATATATCCCGTAATAAATTAAAAACTGTTTCAATGTCCACTGGTTAAATCAATCGTGCCCTTCTTTTATATTTTATTCAAGTCTTGTTTATATGTCTTCTTTACAAGAACATAAATTAAAATCGAGGAAAAACCAGCACAACTGCATGTATTTTAAAGCGACAATTAAATGATGTAATATATTAGAAAATAAAATGCAGTACTACATTGCTTATTTTCATCAGCGGAGTTATGTTAGTAGCAACACAGGTGAAACAGGAATGGGAAAAGAAACTTTATCAACTGTCACTCCTAATGTCAGTTTTCAATTTTATTTATCACATACGAGTATTATGACATAGCTGGACATTAATTTTCTCATATTTATTTAATTCATTGTCTATTTAAATGTGTGCAAACGTAGATAAGGAAGGATTAGTTAACATTGTGAAGAATAATTTAGAATCGCATAATATGTTAGCTTATGATCGGTGGATCGAAGGGTTTGTGTATAAATGATTTAAAATATTTTAACCACATATTTCTTACCAAAAAGAGTAGTGTTGTATTCGTTTATATTGACTTTATTCAAAAGATAATATGTTAAAGTAATAGAGATCCACAGCTACGCTTTTGGCTGCTAAGGCTATGGCTGATCAAATTTAAATCGCAACTAATTTGAGCGGAAGCAACATAGTGTATGTTGCCTGTTTGTTTATTCACATAACATATTGACACCACCTACCTTTAGATTGTCACACATACAGTGACAGCTTAACCCTTACCACTGTATGAGTTCAATATTCTGTAATAAAATTTCACAAGTTACTAATCTTTTATTTATTATCATATTGTCACATCACATTCCTTATGAAGTAGATAGAGATCATCAAGTGCCAAATACCTCTAACCCAACAGGCCTGCCATGCTTTTTCTGCATTCAAATTTATTTAAATTTTTTTTTTACTGTAATTTCAGTTTTGTAGGTTACTTCATAGGGAGGAACATAGAGGAAATTTTAGACAACAGCATATACCAATGGATCCTCAATGACTTAAGAGACATATGCCCAGGATCTCTTCCGCAAAACATGAATATGTTGCGGGTACTTAATGGGAAATACATACTGCAGATTAATAGAGCCATGGACATAAGTAATTTGTTCTTGTAACTTTATGTTTGAATATGCAAGTCCACTACTGGATGTTGACCTCCAGCAAATAGTGCCACTGGGTCTGAACATGGGCCTTTAATATGGAGCTGCATTAAGCTATTTATTTTTGTACTAATTTTACTGTCTAATGGCAATGCTACCCATCATGCCACATCTCAAAGCTGGTAATAGTAGCTCAGGGTCTATCACAGATATATGGCAATAGACTCACCTGTACAGTACCTAACAGCTAATAGTTGTATGTATTTATGGATTACCAAGGTAATATAACATCACACCTGTAATCCCAGAAGGGGTAGGCAGAGGAGTGTAGTACACTCCCACATTTCACCAGTTACGTTTTAGTCCCATGGAATAGGTGGTGAGCCTATTGCCATACACCAGGCACAATTCCAGACTCCAAATCACTACTAGAAATTCTAAATTAGAAAAATCCAATAGCACCCGACTAGGGATTTGAACCCAGGACCTCCCGATCGGTATTTGTGCTTGCAACCGCTCGACCAACGAGGCAGTCAATAACAAAGGTGAACTTGAAATAAACTTATGTGCCAATGCATGTTGTGCTTCCTCCTCAATAAGTCAGATACACATTTTGAGTTGTCACTGATTATTGGAATCTCACTGATTTGTGTCATGTTGTCAATAATAATGGCTTAGGACAAAAATTGACACTACTGCCAAAGCATTTCTTTTTAAACATGTAATCCACTAATATTCACCCCTCCAAGAGTATGCCACAGTGCACACCTAATGCCAAAATTTGACAAGTAGGTACCTACTATATGTTGTAGCTCTGAAAGTTGATCACTCATAATAATAAGTCGTCTTATAACAATGATGTTAAAGAAGAAAACAATTTGGTTGTAGTACATCATCATCAACCTATCTGAATCAACTGCTGGACATAAGCCTCTGTAAATGCTAGCACACCTAACCCCCTTTGCCATATCCTAATTCTGGCTGCAACCAGGATTTTATAATTTATGTTTTCTAACCTGTTTTCTGTGTTTGCTCTATAATTTATTCATGGTTTTAGGTACACCAGCATATCAACAGTATTTAAAACTGAAAGAAATAGATACAGGAAATGTTGAAGCCACAACAAAAGTAGAAGAAAAGTTATCTAGTAAGAGGTATTACTTTTAATAAGAGACATATCTCTAAAGTTTTTCATTAATCATTTCATAATTCATCAGGTCATTGAAAGCAACTTCTGTCTTTTATGCCTTGTTTCTCCAATTCTGTTTATGAACTCAAAGATTACACAGTTTAATACTCCATATTCTATAAGCTGTGTAGGCTAATCTAACTTTCACACTTACACTACAGTCTCATACAATATCATTGATAGAGACCTGAGACAAAAATCTGTAATGTTGTATTTATTGTTAGCATTTTTACTCTTTTATTGATAAATATTGTTCTTTTCTGCTTCCAGAATGTACAAACTTGATTTGACAGATGGCAAACAAAGTATAGAGGCAATTGAATATGAGACCGTAAATTTATTCAATAATGAAATTATTCCAGGGAGCAAAATATTCATTGCAGGTAAACCTCACTTTTATTACATATTAGGTTGTAAAATTTGTTTTATTTGTATATATTTGTGTGAGTGCATGTATGTATGGATGTGAGTATAAGTCATATATTGTAACCCAGTGATTCTATTTGTAACATTGGTTAAATATAAACAGTTGGATTTCAAGACCTATCTCATTGGAATAAAATTTTATAATTGTCACTGAATTTTTGTCCATAGGTCCTGTACAGTGCAGGGATGGCATGTTGTTCCTGACTGATCAGTCAGTGGAGAATATTGCTGGAGAAGTGAAGGAACTGTATATGACGAATTCTCTAGCTGTACAACTTTGTACAAAGTTGAACATAAAGGAAGGTGAATAAATGTGGTGCTTATAACCAAATGTCATATTTGACATTATCAAGGGACATGATGCATTGGGCAAAATGGTCATCATCATGATTATCAGCCCATTTCCGTCCACTGCTAGGCACAAACCTCTCCAATAACATGCTCGGGTTTGTAACCATTGCTAGCCAGTTTCCATCCATCATCACTTCATCTAGCTTTATGGTGGCCAAAGCTATGTTTGCGAAAGCGTGGTCTTCACTCCAGAACACTAGTAATAGTGATGTTGTTACTGTAGCTATAACTCTGTTGTATCTTACAGTGTGCATCAAGCTCAGTTCTTATCTGGATGGTTTATTGAATTATGAATTTTGATCCTATCTCTATTATTGTCTTTGTGTATGTCTATGAGACCCATGACATATTAGACCCATATTGGACCCATGACATGTTTACTACCCCACTGTGACTGTAAAATATTTACTCATAATAATTTTGTTTGTAACTGCAGACTGTCATCGGTACCATCATAATCACCGTAACTATCAACATGTTCATCATCATGATGGATATAAGCCTCTTCTATTGAGCCTATCAAGCAAAGTTTACGACTTGCCACGTTCACTAATACCTTAAATATCAATTTACACACTATCCCACACATTCCTTCACTCTGTGCTATTCCAGTTTGACAATATTTTAGTTCGATTTTGCGTCTTTATTTTTAGTTGAAAGCCCCACATTACCAATAGCAGCCGCCGTCGATAACGACTCCTCTTCCACAACCACGTCAATCGCACAGGAGAACGATGTACGGGACCATGGAATAAATGTTCATACTGTCCAAAACCACCTAGAAATAATAACAAACAATAATGGAGAAATGCAGGATCGTCCACAAACAATGATCAACAATAATAGAGAAACGCAAAATTTGCCAGTTGAAAATTTCGGTAAAAGACAACTAGAAATAGAGAATACAACGCATAGTAATGCGGAGAAGAGAATTAGAGTGGACGCAGTGGTTAATAATGTCGACGGATTCCCAGATGACGCTGATTTTATCGAAACGCTATCAGAAGATGAAGATCATTGGAGAGATGTAGAAAAAAAATTCGAGGAAATATTCAATGAGAGTATTATACAAAAATTGGTAACTGGTCCGAAGATATTAGCGACGAGTCCATACGTTTACATAAAACAGATAAACGAATTGCCGGAATCAGAGAAAATGGGGAAAGTATTTAGAGTGAAGGGGCAAGTTTTAAGAGTCCTGACAAATCTAACGCTGACTGACAAATGGAATTTGAAATGTGCGATAACAGACGGCACTGGATGCATGGATGTTGAATTTTCAAGCAATATCCTATCAGGCCTCCTACGTAAAACTCCCCAAGATATAAAAGCACTTAAGAGTAGTAATGAAGATAGAGCCTCTATAGTGGAAAAGATTAAATTGGTAAGCACATTCGGAGATCATTGAAATATTTATTATTATGATTTTATTATCATGCCAGCTTCGTTACCGGGTAAGCAGTAAGCACGGTGTGGAAAATATGTCTAACCTTCAAGAATTCACGTCCTTCTTCAATATTTGTCATTAATAATGCGAATATAAGATAATATAATTAAATAATAAACTAAATAATATCAACAAGTAAATTTTCTTGTAACATACTACATAAAATTTGTCATAATTTGCCATGACGCTGCCTTCGAGACTCGGCAAAACCGGAGTTACTATAACTCGCAGAAGTTAACTATGCACCTCGCTGTGATGACGTAAATGTGAGTTACTAAATGAAGCATTTGCTTTAGTTTGTACTTACTAACACGTTGAGGGCGAAAGCGGTAGGCGTCATGGCGGAAGTGCCAAGTTGATTTCTGCGTGTTGCATTAAAAGCCAGTGGCCAGCCTGATATACTGATAAGGCTTTAGTGGGACGCAATTATTTAAAGAGCTATGTATTTTTTCAGGCATACAAAGATACCGCAGAAACTCTTCAAACACTGTATTGTATCATTGAAGTGACTATGCACAGCCCGCCCACGATCACAAGCTTGATAGAATTCGAAGATACCCACGTTAATGCACTGAATGATAGATTTCACGCAAGTGGTATATCTTCATAACGACCTGATACGTAGATAGTTATGTAAATGAATAATGAATTTAATAGTTTAAGCTTAATACCCTGCTGCGATATTTATACATTTGATATTATCTTGCAACATCTGATCCACAAAAGGGCCGAGTTATTTTCACAACTATTTTAAGCCAAATAGAACCCTATTTCCAAACCTATACGAGTGACATTATATTGCACTATTACAAAAAAACAATGTTCTATGTTAAATTGATGTTATGTCATAAGCAATGAAAATCAAAACATCGGATTCATTGATCGCAAGATATTACAAGTACTTATAAAATAATCTTCAGGTTCTCACTTAGCATGTATTAAGAAAACGTAAGCAAAATACTGGTTTCCTAGTAACATCCTCAATCAGGAAAGCTGTGGCCAACATTTTTGAGGAATTTAAATTGATTCAGGAATGTAATTTTCAAATAAGTCACGAATCATAGTTCTGAGGGTCTTCTGAGAGGAGACCTGTGTCCAACAGTGAATCGATAAAAGGGTTGATGGCTACGATGCTGAACGGAATACCTCGCGGCCAATGCGTGAGTTGTACGGGTTGAAGGAAATCAAATATTATCAGGGGTCAAACGTGAAATAAGAGTTCAAGGAGGAACAGTTTTAATAACTTATGAATGGTTTGATTCTGGACTGGTACATGAAATATATAATTAATTAATGTTGCATTTTATTACGCATTACATTCTTTTCCAAAGCACTAACGCG